>CM069904.1:124012520-124210041 GCA_036172215.1 Camellia granthamiana
CAATTCTCAAATGAAGCTAAGGTTTCTCCTCTCTCACTCCCTCCTACGGTTTGCTCTCAAGAAATGGCTGAAGAAATTATGACTAAGTGTGATAAGGCTTCAATATAGTCTTAGGTAGTGGCCCATTAAGTGGTAGTTTGGTAAATAAGGCCAACTCTTACAATTTATTAATCTAATTTAATCATACCAATTCAAATTTCAATTAAGTATACCATAAAATCACATTAATCCTTATTAGCACAAAACATTAATCAATTTCAGATTCGGCCGTCGATAAGACCTTCAATTCGCAATTTAAAGCATAACACACGAGCAGATCATTTAAACGACAAACAGATAGATATGCAAATAACACAATATGTTCATGCAATTAATTCGGGATTTCAGTCTAGTCAGTTACTTATCCAGTTCAGTCACAGTTTAGCAGTAAGCAGTGGTCTTATCAATAAACAGTAGTGAGGGTTGTTACAAAAAGGTCTCTACTCCGCAGCGGCTAGCTCTTAGGACGCATGGAAGTATCGAGGTTGGAATGCCAATGTCGCGCCTTGCTTAGGGGTGTACACGGTCCGGATTGGTTCGGTTATGAGAAAATCCAAGAACCGAACCGATCCTAACGGTTTTGTGATTTTGAGAACTAGACCAGACCATTACACTTACAAAACCGGACCAGAACCAAACCGAAATGAAGGTTCGGTTTCGGTTTGGTTCACGGTTCCAAAAATTTTTATTTACAAGAATAAATTGTTAATATTAGCAAAATAATTACTCAAACTAATTACATTTAACTCATAATAAAAACCAATAATATTAAGGCATTACTCAACATTACATATCTATATCATCCTAATATCATTAAAATTACAAAAAACCAATTAATAAAAATAAAACTTGATATTATATATATATCTTTTAAAATTCGGTTCGGTTCGGTTCGGTTCAAACCGTGATTTTTTCATAAAATCCATTAACCGAACCGTTTTCACGGTTCTTATATTTCTTAAACCAAAACCAAACCAATTCTTAATAGAACCGAACCAAACTGTACGATACGGTCTGGTTCAGTCCGGATTACCGATTTGAACGGATTTTTGAACTGTCTTAGCCTTGCTTATGAACCAGTAAACAAAGCGTTAGCAAGGTTGCAGAGCTCACCGTTCGTTCTGGTGATAGAGAACACACCACTACCCTTGGGCTTCAACCAGCCTAAGTTCACGATCTACGATGGGAAGTTAGATCCTGACATGCATTTAAGCCACTTTTGCCAAGTTATGGCCATACACTGAAGGAACGAGGCCCTGATGTGCATTCTGTTCCCATCTAGCTTTGGAGATTTGGCTTAATTTAGTTCAAAAAGTTGCCAGAAGGCAATATTGCTTCCTGGGCACAACTTGCGGAGGCATTTGTTACCAGGTTTAAAACAAACACCAAGACACCAGTTGAGATAGATCAGTTGCTTGCCATCGATATGGGCAAGAAGGAAACATTGAAGGCCTAGCTACCTTTAGCTCGGCATAGCTTGCATGGAGGACTGACATGCGGCGCGGTCAACAATGAACTGAAACATGGTAGCTCGGTGGAGCATAGCTACCCGAGGGGAGAGTTTGCTATCTCACTTGGCTTGCAGTGATAAGAGTGTTCTAAGGATAAGCATTATCCTTGGGCATGCAACTCCGAGGAAAACTCTACTAAGAAGAGTTAAAGTCCTATTTAGGATTGTGCTAGGCAGAATTTATAAAAACTCATGACAAAACCTATGCACTGGTATTACAATTCATACTCCCGAATTCACAGAGCTTTTGTGTTTATGGTTTATTTGCTGACTTATGCATCAGAGGGGTTTTCGGCACACACTCACCGAGTAGCTCACGTTTGTGTTTTCAGGTGATAGGACAACGATGTTTGAAGGAGTGCAAACTTAATCAACAGGATTGTACGAGTCAGGTTATTTCGTGCTCGTACAAAATTGATGATCATACATGAGCTAGGTGAAAGCGGGAAATTATTCTGAAGGCCCACCAACAAGATCTTTGATTATTTAGGTGACCGTAGATATATATTTTACTGGATACGAAAACAACTCATTCACGTTTGAGTTCTAAGTGTTATTTGTTGTCTGATACAATTTCGATTTTTTTTTTTTTTTTTTTTTTTGTGTAAAATCAATTGTAACAGGAAAAAAATGATAATAATAAAATTAAATTAAATTAAATAAAATTAAAATAAAATTGACCCAGTGATTAGGTTCTTCTTATACTACTAGTACCCACATTAGCAGGCAAGTTTCAATTATTGCCAACTCCCTTTCCCATTCCCTAGAGCATTAGCATTATTTAAAGAAATAATTTGATGTTCTTAGTGTTTCTATGGTTGAAAAAAATCCATATTTAAAACTGATGCATTGTTACTACATTACACATTGAGCAGCCTCTGCAGGATATATCTATCTATCTCTCAAGCACCACATTCAATCAAATCAGTTACTGGTTTGACCCTGGTAGTTCATTCAAAAAAGACCAAAAGCTACAATAGAAAGATCATATTTTCAAACTTAATCATATGACACTGATTTTCCCTTTCTCATTCTTTACTTTTTATTAATCTTTTTTTTTGTTAAATAAAATCTAGAGTAAATTTCAGACAACAGTATTAGTCCCATTTCTTTATGGCAGAGCAGCTGCCAATACAGAAAACCTCCTTATTCTTTGTATGCTATATAGTTAAAGAACCTCCTTTTTTTTCTTTTTCTTTTTTTCTTTTTCTTTTTGTGGCACAGTGATTCAAATGTATCACACTGTAATTATTATGCTTACTTCAGCTACTTCTTTCTGATTTTTATTTTTTTTAATGTTCCATGATGACAACAATACTAATTGTGCTCATCAAAAAAACATATATGAAGACCTTAAAAGTGGTAGCAAAAATAATGGAAAATCATCATTGGTATATATAGTGCATAAAATTGTCACTGGTTTCAAGTTTGAAAAATCATCAAAAGGCAATGAATGCAATGCAACCAACAAACTAAGATCAAGATAATTTAAACAGAAAAGCAGAGAGTAAAGCTCTAATACTGTGATGCACAATTGGCTTCCAACTAGCAATCGTCTTGACTACTGAATTCCGCAATCAACTTAGCAACAACACTGGGCTTTTCCACGTGTGGGATATGGCCACAATCTGGCACTTGGCGTATTATTGCATTTGGCAGTTCACAGTGCAACTTCTGCATTAAACAATTCAAAAGAGCCTCAGAAATCAATTAATCCCAGTTAATGTAGCTACTAAACAATCGAAAGGTAGATACATAAGCTTGAGGGTGGTAAATTATCTCATTGAATAGAATAAAGTAACATACGAGCAAACTTCTTCGTCAAGCATGTTTTACAAATTACAACAATAGAGGACTAATTTATCTTTTGCTATATTTCCAACTCAAGCCTATAACCAGAAAACCTCAAGAAAGTACTAACCACTGCGAGTTTGTTACTGATAATTTGATCATCTTCACCCCATATTACAAGTGTCTTCTGCTTTACCTGCATAGTGTAATTGTCAATAGCACAGAAAGTCTAAAAGACAGAAAAAAAAAATTAAAAATTAAAATCCGAGGCATATAAACATACTCTAAGTTTAGGCCTTTGTTTGGGAATTTGTCTCCACCTTCTTCATGAGGTAAAACCATGGTTAACAAAATCACGACCCTTTTCATAGGATTGATCCTACGATCCTAGACTGCCGAGTAAAATCGGCATTATAGCAGTATCGCAAGTAGAATAATTGGACTGAATACTCTCCACCTTATTTGAATTACTGGTAATTTTTCACCTTATTTTTTATGGAAAGTCGAATCTTACAATTTTGATCATACCCACGAGACCCTCTAGGATCCTAACTTTAACCATGGTTAAAACCAAAGATGAACTACTATAGTTGTATGTCACTTCCAAAATTTTATTATTGAATATGCATTTTACGTTTGGCAAACAGTTGAATGCATACGATAGTGTCCTAAGAGAGGCAATCCATGCAGACGAACTAAGAAATGTGCAGCACACAAACAGCAGGCCTATGACAGATTCTTACCATGTCATCAGCTTAAACAATACAGCCACTCTAGTCTAATGTTATTTCATAAATGTACACTTGCTGTGTTCGGATCATAGATTAGGATAGGGATTTGGAAATGGAAAGGAAAAGACGAGGAAAATGAAGAAAAATTTTTACTTTCATTTCATTCACATTCCCTCACCATTTCCTTTCCTCTTTCCAAATCCATAAATCAATAATATACAGCGGCTGCTGGGAGAAAATGTTGGCTCAAACCAAGAAAATGTTGGCTTAAAACAAGACGCATGCCATTTATATATTTCTGTCAGTCAAATTAAAAATAGCAGCCGCTGGAAGTGACAATAAACGAGTGCCCTAACAAAATTACATTCTTAAACGCACATAAAGAAATATTTGAAATATATTTAGCAAACAGGTTTCTGCCAGACTTTAAACTGAAATTCTGTTTCCAAAGAAGAGGAACATCAAAATGGCCAAATTGGTTATGAAGACAACAAAGAAATAAAAGAAAGCAGTGTGGAACCCTTAATCAGGGCCTTTGCACATACTTCTTTCCAATTTCAATGCCTTCCACATATATGTCAAGATATTGTCTGCCACAATAATATAAAAATTGCAAGTCAAGGCTACACCAACAAACATGATCCATTTAAACATATTCTAATACACACAGCTATCAACCACAATTATATTTTTTTAACACATCTTCTGAACCACAGGACTTGTGTTTTTCATACACAAAATGCAACGACAATCAATAGTTCTTGGTTAGAATAGCAAAAAAAAATTCTTATTTACCTGTTCGATCTGGGAGTTCACATTATAACCTCCACTATTCATAAAAGCCACAGTAGCATCCTCCCACCAAGGCAATAAGCAATGTAGACGACCCACCTAGTGCCACGCAGAAAGACAACAGCATGAGATCCAAAAAAAAAAAAATCAACTGTAAACATTTCAACACTGTATTATATTTTTTGGTACGAACTATTATAGTAAACACTTACATTAGTCCAGTCTAAGCAGGTACCAAATGGTAAGCCATTGAAGGCCAAATAAGTTGCATATAACCGCAGCGGGATGCTCTTCAACAAATAAACCTGTTCATGAGAAACAATAATATACAAGTATATGATATGTCCAAAAAGATAACAAACATTGACTTAAACACAAGCTTACATGATCATATTAGTGCAGATGCATTATTGTAATAGTGCAGATGCATACTTGTTGGGTTGCAGCAACAAAGAGCCATATGCAGAAAGCTTAAACAAGGGGTGGTTTGAGATGTTCTAAATAAGTGCGCTTTTTGACTTTTTATAAAAAAAAATGTGTAGAAAAGTAAAGAAAGTGGGTAGAAAAATAGAGAGAAGATGTTGATAGATGTTAATAGATGTTGATTGATGTGACCCAAATAAATGTATGTATACAAAAAAAGTGCACTTTTTTAGTGCATCCCAAACACCTACTAAATATCTTACCAAACAAAAAATTATTTAAAAAAGGAACTCCATCTAATTGCTTTTATTTTCCCTTTTTTTCGTTCAGAGTGCTTGGTTATTATTTTTCAAAAGCATCTTAAAATTCTTGCCTCAATGAGAAGAAATATTTGATCACCTTGACTATCACCACACACACACACACACACACAGATTTTAAACTCAGTGATATGCTTATGTTGTTTATATTTTCTATTCTTTTCTACCTCTGGTTTCAGGGAAACAGCAGTCTAAATGTGTTTCCAGGTCATGAAATGCCATATCTTTGCTAAAAGTTTGATATTTTAGCTGGCACTGCTACAATGTACCATATAGATAGTCATAGCTGACGATAAAGATGTAGATAGAATGAATGGTATGTTTTAGTGTATGACAAAATAACTTTATTCAGGAAAACCAGGAAGAATGTAGTATCCCAATTACAAAGATTTTCTCCACTATTATGCATGATATCTAGCAGTCAATCCTAACTCAGTTTGGTGTATACTTGAGAATAACAGACTCAAAATAGAGCTAGATTTCACGAGGTCATGATAAATTCCAAGGCCTTTTTTTCTCTCGTAAATTTGGTAGGTGACAGTTCACTCTGCAGACTAATCATGTTATAGCAACTCATCATGCACTGAGTAATAATGCTCAGATAGACCAGATATGCAAAAATGTAAAAGTTCCTATCAGTTGTATGGTGTAGCATATTTACAATTGAAGGTGAGAAATCTAATGATATAGGATTTATTTTGTATCATTTGGTCTTACCATAAATCCAAGGTGCACTAAAATTCGGAAATTCTATTTTTAGGGATGAAACCTAAAGCAAATGACTCAAAAAGATTGCCCTGGTCAATCACTAGGGGAACTGGGAGAAAGAGGAAGTCATTTTAGATGCAGTTCAAATCACCTAAATGCAGCCTGGAAGAAGTTTGAATGCATTGATTTGTTCACTCTCTGATACTAGATGTGACATGGAGAATGATATTAGGAAAAGAGATATATATATATGAGTATTAGCATTGCAAGTTTACGTGACTAGCAATTAATCATGAGATAGTAATCCTCTATAGATAAAACTAATTGATGAAGCTTACATTCCCAATTACATAAAAGCAATCACACATGATTATCACCGAGTAATGTAAACCATCTGAAAGCACCAGTATCGCACAATCTAACAACTGGAAAGAATTATTGATAGAGATGCGCACCCCAGCATAGGCCATTGCCTTGGGTAACTTCCTCATGTTACTGGTGCCTTCTGAGTAAACACTTGCGTCAATCAAAACCAGTTTCTCAACCTGAAAGATTTGCAGTAGAAGTGCAGAACCTCCTATGGTAAGCCATAAACATAAATTACTAGCACTAACTATACTAACTTATATCGAGATGCAACTAGTAAGCCTCCCCAATTGGATTTATGGTGCATTTGGAAAATACTTACAGCTTCTGAATGGTTGACAGCAAAATCAATTGCAACCGCTGCACCAAGGCTTGGTCCAACTAGTAGCATTGGCCTTTTGATGTAGGATTTCCAAAACTATATGAAATATGAAACAAAACCAATTTACTCTTCAGAATTAGGGATGACAGCAAAGTATCAGCGACAGCAATTAAGATAGCTACCTTTTGCTTTATGTTTTATTGGACGCTAATAGAAATCAATAGAGCTTGATTTACACACATTCAAAAAAAACAAAAAACAAAACAAAACAAAAAAACAGTAGATATCCTTCAAGCAGCAGGAAATTAGGTACCTGATAAAGGTGATCACGCTTGGAGGCCACATCACATGAAGGAAGCCTTTCTAACACATGCAAAAGAAAAACATAATTCAACATATAAAAGAGGGTACGTAAGTTGATGTATGGGCCTGTTTAGGATTTGTTAAATACACATACAGGCAGCATCCCTTCGTGATGAGTTCTTCAATAGACTTTTATTTATCAAGAAAAAATAAAATAAAATGATGGGAAAAACAAACCTAAATGGGAGAAGCCCCAACCAAGAATGTCCAATGCCCAGGTCTCCAAACCAGCTTCCTCAAGCAGTGGAAGTGTGTACCTCCACTCTAAACAGGAACTGAAGAATAAGAAGTAATGGACTACAGAAACACAAGAAATAATTGATTTTTCTCAGAAGAGTGGTATGTATTTCACAGAATGCAGACCTGTCAAAACCGTGAAGGAGAACCACTGGATTTGTGTCAGTTTGTAGCAATGGCTTCACACAACTGCTCATGATAGAACCCTCTGAGAAGCTAACCTGCGCTGGCTACCAAAGTCTGGAGTTAGTCATATGAGTTCCAAAAAATTGAAAAATGGTAACTATCAAATTTAGGGAACATAGTCTTTTTATATAGATGAAAACTTGTAAAGTTCAAAATCAAAGCTTCAGAACTCATTGAATCAACAGATGTGAAGATAAGTTGCTGCTGATTGTCAAAAAACCAGTAAGTTAACATGTCTATGTTAAGTTACCAATTGTCCCAAAAGGTTAAGCTGTTAGGAAATGGACCAATAATGTATATCAAGCTATCCAACACCCTCGCGTGTAGATGCAAACATCCATACATAGAAAGAAGAGAGAATGCAAACAAGAGATAAAGAATACAAATGGAGACCAAATGCAAATGGAGAGACTAGAACCTAAGACCCTCCCACCAACCTAAGATTGATACCATGATAGGAGATGGGCCCAACAATGTATATCAAGCTATCCAACAATCTATGCAATTCATATGAAGTTCTATCAACTCCTTCTAACTGATTTTATAAATGCGTTGTGAGAGATATAGGCTGTACTTTTCGTAGGTGAATGTGTTGTTAAGCATGAAATTGGCAGGAGATGAGATGGTTGATGGTTTAAAACAGTAAAAAGGCAGACATCCAATCTATGCATAGCATTGAAACACCACAAGCATGGTTATGACTCATCTGCCAGTTTCAATGTGCATATAGATATTACCACTGTATAACTATGTACTCAAAATCATAGAAGTTGGATACAAAAATTGAATTGAAACTTTTATTGAATAGAAGATCTTAAAACGTTTAATTGCTATCCAAATTAAATCAAACAAAACCCTAGTTACTTGATTAAGGTATAATTAAGAGAAGAAGGTGTGGACGAATTCCATAGTCTTTGATGTACACGACATTGAAAACCTTCGAGAATCACCTCTTCTTGCTCTGTAGCCTCCTCTTCCAAGGTTGAACAACCCCTCCAATAAGTTTTTGTTGTTGTTGTTGTTGTTGTTGTGGGGTCTTTCTAGTCTAATACAAATTAGGGTTGTATATGGATTATTCCCACTCTAAATCTCAGAAAATGCAGATTTCCTCTTGTCACTATTGTTCGGCCAGTGACTCTGAGCGCTTAGGTAGCCAAGGGCAGAGCCTGAAATTCAAAGAGAGCTTTTTTTGGGGACCACTACTCAGAAGGTGGGTCTAGGCGCTTGGACGGCCAAAGACAGCCTTCAGGCTATTTTGTTTCTTCTTCTTCTTCTTCTTCTTCTTCTTCTTCTTCTTCTTCTTCTTCTTCTTCTTCTTTTCCCCGCATGTTTTCTCATTATTGAAACACCATTGACTCTGCTTTCACTCAATTTATTTTGAAGGCAAACTTCACTTCACCTCTTGTGGTTTGAGCTATGTGCAGTTTATTCCGTTAAGGTTTGGAAATGACCACATAACCCCTTTGTGATTTGTGGATTGAAATGCACCGTTAGGACCATCAACGATTTAATGAAAAACACTTAAATAGCCATATATTTTCGTCATTTGTTTGGAAGGCAAAGTGCACTTTACCCCCTGTGCTTTATTTCATATACAATTTACCCTCTTAAAATTTGAAAATGCGTATATAACCCTCTTATATTTGCCATGTGTTTCACACTCGTTATTAAATTGAACGGAATGTTTAACGGTATTTAACGGTACACTTTATTCTACAAACCACGTGGGGGCTATGTGCTTATTTCCAAACGTATAGGGGGGTAAACCACACATGGCCTAAACCTCAGGGGATAAAGTGAAGTTTGCCCTTATTTTAATTTCAATTTGAGTTCTTAGTATAATAGTGGATCAACCAACGCTCGTTTAATTAATTTAAGAACTAATTTCTAATTCAACACAACTCAGCCTCATAATCCTTGTGGTTTGATAGCTGGACTAAACTACTGGAAATTGAAGAAATCACACAAATGCTAGAAAGATTGAAAAGGGGAAGAGGAATTCTTGAACACTCAATGTTTGATTCCACTTGATTAGGAAATTTGGTTACATGAAGTATTTATAGCTCCAATGGACAACCCTAGAAATAAATGCAACTTCCACATCCAATGAACCATACATGAATCTTCCTAGATACATTCATTCTAGGAATACATGAATCAGAAAAAATACATGAACAAAAACATAAACAAATACTTCTAGAAAATGTGTTAATTAATTGAACTAAAATCATGTTAACTATTTTAACACCCCCCTTTAAACTTAATTTTTAGTAACCCGAGCATAGTCCGAAACTTGATAAAGTCTTCATACTTGAACAGCTTGGTGAATATGTTAGCAATTTGATCACGAGATTTCACAAACTTGAGTTGCACCTCCTTTTTTGCAATTCATTCTCTAAGAAAATGATACCTTGTATTAATATGTTTACTTCAATCATCGAACACTGGGTTCTTGGCCAAAGCGATTGCAGACTTGTTATCAACCAAGATCTTCGTTGCTACCTTTTGTGCTAAGTTCAAATCCATCATCAAATTCCTTAGCCAAATTGCATGATGTAGCATCAACATACTCGGCTTCACACGTAGAAAGTGCTACTATCGGTTGCTTCTTTGAACTCCAAGTAAAAGTTGAATCTCCCAAGAAAAACACAAAGAGAGTAATGCTCTTTCTATGATCCAAGATTCCAAAATCACTATCACAATAACCAACAAGCTTGAATTCAATTGAAGATGAATAAGACAAACCAAAATCATGTTCCTTTAACATAAAGAATAATTCTTTTCGCAACCTTAAAGTGAGTCATTGTGGGTGCTTCCATAAAGCAACTTACCAATCCAACTCCAAAAAGAACATCTGGTCTTGTGCAAGTCAAGTTTCGTAAACTTTCAACTAGACTCTTGAAAAGTGTTGTATCCACTTTCTCTTCTTCATGCTTTGTAAGCTTGACTCCACATTCCACGGGAGATGTTAACAAGCTAGCAATCAATCATCTTGAATTTCTTGAGTATTTCTTTTGCTTATCCTTCTTGAGAAATAAATATGCCATTCTCCATTTGCGTGACCTCGATGACGAGATAGTATGCCATTAATCTAACATCAGTCATCTCAAATTCCAGAACCATTGCTTTCTTGAATTCCTCAAACATGTTAGATTGTTTCCTGTAAAATTAAGATCATCCACATACAAGGAAACAACCAAGACATCTCCATTTCCACTCACCTTATAGCAAAGAGCATGCTCATGTGGGCATCTAGTCAAACCATTCAACATGAAGTACTTGTAATCCGAGTATTCCATGCTCTTGAGGATTGTTCCGTGTAATGCTTTCTTCAGCTTGAGAATTGTATCTTCATGGGCTTTGACCATATACCTCATAGGTTGTTCAATATACACCCAAACACACCAAAAAAAAAAAAAGCAGACTTCACGCTCATTTGATAAACTTTCCAATTGTTGTGCGTAGCAAGCGAAATCAACAACCTTATGGTTTCCAACAGGCAACAGAGGCAAACACCTCATTGTAGTCAATCCTAACACGTTGACTATAACCCTTTGCATTGTATCTTTCTATCTCTCCCTTTGCATTCTTCTTTACCTTGTATACTGATGCAGATGAGATTTAAAAAATAGGGTAAATTACAAATACAACCCATGAGGTTTGCTTAAAATACAATTTGCCCCCTGTGATTTTGGAAGTTACATCCTGCCCCTTGAAGTTTCTGATTTCATAACAAATGACCCTTTTTATTAATAAATCATCAAGTCAAGTAACAGTTTTAAATGATGTTAGAAATTTATTTCAATTAATAATTCAAGTAATTTTATTATTGTATTAGAGAGCAGGTAGGAATTTCATTTTTTAAGTTAATTTTGCTAAAAAAAAAATTTTGAAAAGGGGGCATTTGTACTTTTTTAAATCATAGGAAGCAATCTATATTTTAAGCAAACCTCAAGAGGTGTGTTTGTAATTTACCCTTAAAAATATTATATATTTTTATTTTTATATTTCGGAATTAATATTTGATTAGAAATATTATAGTTTAGTATCTGAAGGGGCTAAATGTGAAATGGGTTAGGTCCAAGCCTTGGGCCGGCCCAGTCTGACAGAACCCAAAGCCAAGTGGATCAGATGAGCATATGGACAGATCAGTTGAGCCTAACTTCACAATCAACAGCCTGCCCGAGTCCACCAGCACTTGGGCCCAACCCATAGCGGAAAGGCCAGCCCAGCCGTAGTGCTGGTCTGGGCCGAGCTGCGGGACGGAATTTGTGGGCCGAACAGCTAATGACCCAGCCCATCTCCATGAATGATTCTGAAAAAGGCCAAGCCGAGGCACACCACTACCGAACTGAAGAACATAAGTACCGAGCTGGATAAATCTCGCAAGGAAACGTGGGATCTGTGAGTGCAAGCATGTGCAGATTGCCACCTCAGCTAGTCCCCCACACCTAGAATCACGGAAGTTATTGAGCCAAAGGAATGTGGTTAGTTATCAGCATGCTTACAACGAGAATATGCAATTAATGACAACTACCAAGTGGTCCCCCGCCTAGAGCAATGCTGAAACGACACTTGGCAGCATCTATACTCCATGAACTCACCTTGAGAAGCAAGTAAGGAACACTATATAAACAACATGAACTTCACATTGAAGGTAACTGAACTATTCGGAGCTAAATCGCATCTACGTACAAATTCAATCCTATATACATTCCTTCTCCGATCACTAATTCTCACACCGGAGGGGTTATCCGGCCAACCCCGGCCGGGCAGCTCTAACGGTGCTTCTTGTGGCAGGAGTCCTGGTCCCTGGATAGTCCAACTAAGAGTGGAGCCCCGATCCACTTTCATCTAGTGCGGAATCCGGTACGCACAATTGGTGCAGTGAACGTGGATCATTTTCATTTCTGAGCTCTGCATTCAGTTCCGGCCTTAGTTGCAGGAATCGTCCTAACAGGTGACGAATCTTCCTAAGAAACACGATTCCGCGTTTCTTAGAAAGAAACGTGTAGGAATCGCGTTTCCGTAGAGAGAGAAACGCAATCCTAGCCAAGATGGGATCGTTGGTGAAAAAGAACAAAAACCCTAGGTGTCAGATACGGCGAGGAGAGAGAGAGAGGAGAGAGTGTGTGAAGGAGGAGAGTGAGAAGACAAACCTTCGTTGATCTGTGTCGTCTTCCCCCTCCAGATCTGCTCGCAATCTGCTCGCGATCGCCTTCGATCGTCATCACCATGGCCATCGCGATCGTGCTCACCTCCTGCTTCTTCTTCTTCTTCTTCTTCTTCTCTCTCTCTTTTTCTTGTTGATCTGTGTCGTCTTCCCCCTCGCGATCTGCTCGCGATCGCCTTCACCTTCAATCGTCATCGCCATGGCCATCGCGGCTCACCTCCTGCTTCTTCTTCTCTCTCTCTCTCTCTCTCTCTGGTCGATCAGTGTCTTCCCCCCTCCCGTTTCTAACATATAACAGATATAATAAATAATATAATTTGTTATATAATAATAATAATATAATAATAAAATAAATAATATAATTTGTTATATAAATAATATAATTTGTTATATAATAATATAATAATCTAATTAAATCAAACATAATAAAAAAAATTTAATAAGATTTATAAAATAAATCATTATTTTACTATTTTTTATTATTTTACTATTTTTTAACATATTTTATTATTTTACTATTTTTTATTTATAATATATATCAATTAAAAATTAAAATATATATATAAATTAATTAAAAATATTATCTATAAAAATAATATCTAAGATAAAAATAATAAATATATTTAAAAATAATTATTTAACTCACCTTTATATAATAAATATATTTTAGAAATGACTATTAAAAATATATATATATATTATCGCTTCCCGAGACGCTCCCAACCTAAGAACCTTCTAACAGCTCACACTTCCCCGCTCCCGCCTCCGCTCCCGCTTCGTGCAACTAAGGTTCCGACAATGGGGATTGAGGACGTTCCGCCTTCATCGCATACTCCGTAGACGGAAAAGACGAAGGACAAAGGTTTGGCACTCCCGAAAGTTCTGGAGGAGCAAACTGGAAACAATAATCGAACCCCCGAATCTGTCGAGCATCGATTGCCCTTCGCCGGAGGTTCTTCTCATCATTTCCTTCTGGAAAAGGATTATAGAGATCGAATTATAGATTCCATGGGAATGGAGATACAGGAATTGAAAGCTCAACTTAAGAAGGTGTTGGGTGATCCGACGGAAAAGAGGACAGAAGCAGAGCCTTCTCGTTTGCAACGAAGGAGCTCATCTAGAGAATTACCAGTGAAGAAATTCCCCAGGAATGACTCCGGGCAACGAAGCCAACCAATCCCAACACAGAGCGAAGCGGCGAGTAGCCACACCCGTGGGTCACGCCGGAGGAGGGCCAAGAGGCAGAAGACGGATAGTCAACAAACTGAATACCCTCCTCAGGACCTTCGCACTTGGCTGATCGGCAATAGGCAGAACGAGCAACATCGAGATCATTTGGACCGTACTGTTCACCAGAGAGAACATCGAGCACTGGACAGACTTGTCTCTTTGCCATTCTCTCCGGAGATTGAGACCATGAGACCTCCAAAGAAGTTTACTCCACCAAAGTTCACTTCCTACGATGGGAAGTCGGACCCTCTAACACCTATCAGTCATTTCAGACAGATGATGTCCCTCTGGAGCCGAGATGAGGCACTGATGTGCAAAGTCTTCCCATCCAGCTTGGGAGAAACCGGACTCCGATGGTTCAATTGACTCCCCGCTAGATCAATTCATGGCTGGAAGCAGCTCTCCGAAGAGTTCCTGGCCAGGTTTGTCTCCAACACTAAGATCCCGAAAGAGCCGGATACACTGTTCGGCCTCAGGAAGGAGCAAGAGGAAACGCTGCGCAGTTATGCTAGGAGATACTGGGAAGAGTATAACGATCTGGAAGAAAATGTGTGCAGCGAGCAAATGGCCGTCATGTCCTTCAAGCATGGTTTGCGCCCGGAAAGTAAGTTGAGACAATCACTTACCAAGCGCCCGGCCACAGCTTTGAAAGACTTGCGCGCCAGGATTGAGCAGTATGCTCGTCTGGAGGACGATCAGATCCCCATTAAGGTAGTATCAGCAGAACAAGCAGCCCGGCAGAAGAAGAAGAAATCGGATCGAGGAGAACACCGAGGGATTGCAGTGAATGAGGTGGATAAGTCCAAATCCCATGAAGCCGTTGTGACCATGTTCAAGGAGCCAATCTATCGAATCCTGGAGAAGATCAAGAGAGAGCCCTTCTTTGTTTGGCCGCCAAAAATGTTGGGAGATCCAGCTCGGCGCAATCAGAAGCTCAGGTGCACCTACCACCAAGACAAGGGACACATGACTCAGAACTGCAGGGCACAGAAGCAACACTTGGAGGACCTGGTGGCAGCTGGGCACTTAAGGGAATACATCGATCAGGGCAAGGAGGTGGCCGAGCTGGGGAACCCACTTCCAGAAGCAAACATTGAGCATCCGCCCCGACTGATAATAAATGTGATCCATGGGACAGCGGCTCAGGAATCTGAGGAGGCACTGAAAGAAGAGATCGCTAAGGCTGCCCAAATTTAGCAAATCATGTCAGTGGAGCCGACATCGAAAAAGAAACGTACCGTACCAAAATCCCCCCTGTGCACTATTTTATTTACTAGCAAAGATTTAGAAGGCATACAGCACCCACATACTGATGCACTGATCATAACTGTTGGGATTGGGAAACGATTTGATGTGAAACGAGTCCTAGTAAATCAGGGCAATGCAACAGACATACTGTATTATGATTTGTTCAGAAAGCTTGGCCTCTCCGAGCAGCATCTCACCCCAGCGGCAGCCCCGTTGGTTGGTTTCAATTCACAGCCGAAGTGGCCGCTCGGCCGAATAGTATTGTCAGTCGTAGCGGGAACCAAAACCCTCCAGATAGAGTTCTTGGTTATTAATACACCATCCCCTTATAACGCCATACTTAGCCGCTCGTGGATTCATCGAATGGAAGCAGTCCCTTCACCCTATCACCAGCTCATTCGTTTCCCAATGGAACACAGAGTAGAGCAGATTTCGGGGGACCAAGTTGCTTCCAAACATTGATTCATGGCAGCGTTAGAGGCAAAGCAACTCTGCAACCGGGTACAGACAGTGGAAGTGGCCGGACAGCCAGTCTTGGAAGATGTGGGAGGAACTCCAGAGGAAAAGATGGTGGAGGATTTGGAGAAAGTCTTGATAAAAGAAGACGACCCAGAAAAGTACTTCCTTATCGGTACCTCGCTAGGCGCTGATGAGAAACTTCAGCTGCTGGAACTGCTGAGGGAAAATATGGAGGTATTCGCATGGTCAGCATATGATACTCCGGGGTTGGACCCAGAATTTGCTTGCCACAAGCTCAACATCAATCCTTCAGCTCGGCCCATCGTATAGAAAAGTCGGAGATCCTCAGTTGAGCACACCGAAGCAGTAATTACTGAGGTCGAAAAACTCCTGGCCTCGGGAGCAATCAGAGAAGTACAGTACCCGCAATGGTTGTCCAACACAGTTGTAGTCAAGAAGAAGAACGGAAAATGGAGAGTTTGTGTGGATTTCACTTGCTTGAACAAAGCCTGCCCAAAAGATAGTTTTCCACTGCCTCACATTGATCAACTAGTAGACTCAACAGCAGGGCATGAGCGCATGAGTTTTCTGGACGCCTATAGCGGTTATCATCAAATACCACTGTTCGGTCCGGATCAAGAAAAGACAGCGTTCATCACACCAAGAGGGACTTACTGCTATAGAGTAATGTCGTTCGGCCTCAAGAACACCGGAGCGACCTACCAGCGAATGATCACTCGGATGTTCAAAGACCAACTAGGGAAAACCATGGAAGCCTATATAGACGATATGATAGTAAAAAGCAAGTTCGCTACAAACCACCTTACAGACTTGAGAGAAGTTTTTAGCATCTTGAAAAACCACCAGCTTCGCCTCAATGCCTCAAAATGCGCTTTTGGGGTAGGAACAGGGAAGTTCTTGGGATACATGGTCACTCATAGAGGAATTAAAGCGAATCCGGATTAGATCAGGGCGATACAAGACCTCGAAGTGCCAACAAAGTCTAAGGAACTGCAGAAACTAGTTGGGATGGCAGCAGCACTGAATCGGTTTATTAGTAAATCCTCATATCGGATGAAGCCCTTCTTCCAGCTCTTGAGAAAAAAGGCAGCATTTGAATGGAACAGCGAATGTACTGAAGCGCTGCAGAATCTCAAAAGATACCTCAGTACACCCCCTCTATTGTCCACTCCAGAACCGGGAGAGGAGCTGTATCTCTATCTAGCATTCTCAGATCATGCCGTGAGCGCAGTATTAATTCGGGAAGTTGATAAGGAGCAGAGACCAGTGTATTACGTTAGCAAAACTTTACTAGATGCCGAGACACGGTATCTACCATTGGAAAAGTTGGCTTACGCGCTGCTTATTGCCTCGAGAAAGTTGCAACATTACTTCCAGGGGCATACCATTAATGTCCTCACTGAATTCCCCCTCAGATCTGTATTCAGCCGAGCCGATTTCTCTGGCCGAACAGCAAAGTGGGCAGTAGAGCTTGGTGAGTTTGACATTCGGTATCAACCCAGGACAGCAATCAAGGCCCAGATCTTAGCGGATTTTGTCGCAGAATTCACTCCCAACCAGAGTACCGAACCGGGGAATCTGAGCTCGGCACAGGTGCCATGCGCCGCTGAACAAGAAAAACCCAACGCTTCGGAAGCATGGAGACTCTTTATTGGAAACATCTGGCAACTCTACGTCGATGGTTCGTCCAATAACCGAGGCTCGGGGGCAGGAGTAGTCCTTATTTCCCCAGAGGGATTTATCTGGGAACAGGCTCTTAGGCTAGGCTAGAAAGCTTCAAACAACGAGTACGAAGCGTTATTGGCCGGCTTGCGAAGCACTAAGCACTTCAGTGCGAAACAGCTTCTTGTTTTCAGCGACTCACAACTAGTGGTAAACCAGCTTTCCGGGGTCTATGAAACTCGAGATGAAAGAATGACTATGTACGCAGGCAAGGCCAGAGACCTACTCAAAAAGTTTCAATCCATACGAGTGGAACAAATCAGTCGGGACAAAAATAGCCACGCAGATGCTCTGGCATGCCTAGGCTCGTCAGTAGACACAAAGGATGCCAGAAGAGTTTGGGTTGAGTTCATACTAGAACCAAGTATTGCATCTCCACTCTTCTGCAACAACTTAGAGCCGAGCTGGATGGATCCAATATTGGTCTTTTTGAAATCTGGTAAACTCCCCGAAGACAGAAAGGAAGCCAACAAGATCAGGCACAAATCAGCTCGATTCTGGATCTCACCATCTGGCAAGCTTTACAGACGCTCCTATCTTGGCCCTTACCTCCTATGTGTGCATCCAAATCTCGTCGAAAATGTTCTCTACGAAATTCACGATGGAATTTGTGGATGCCACGTTGGCGGGAGGTCACTGGCGCACCAAGCCCTAACTCACGGGTACTGGTGGCCACGAATGCAGCAAGATGCACAGCAGTATGTGCAAAGGTGCGACAAATGTCAGAGGTTTGCTCCACTCATTCATCAGTCAGCCAAAACTCTCACTCCACTCACCAGCCCATGGCCCTTCGCGCAATGGGGCTTGGATATTGTTGGACCATTGGCGCGGGGCACTAGGAATAGGCGATTCTTCATTGCTGCAACCGATTATTTCACCAAATGGGTTGAAGTTGAGGCACTAGCAAACATCAAGGAGGCAAACACAAAGCGGTTTGTTTTGAGGAATGTGGTAGTACGTTTCGGTATTCCGCGGGTACTGATCGCGGATAACGGAACACAGTTCAATGGTAAGATCTTCAGGAAATTTTGTGCCGACCTCAGAATCGAGTATAGGAACTCTTCTCCAGGATACCCACAGAGCAACGGTCAGGCAGAAGCGTCGAACAAAACCATCATCAACGGAGTGAAAAAGCAGCTTAAGCATGCCAAAGGCAAATGGGTTGAGGAGTTACCACACGTATTATGGGCCTACCGAACTACAGCACGACGCCCCACAGGAGAAACACCTTACTCTTTAACCTATGGAATGGAGGCCATCATCCCACTCGAAGTAGGTCTCCCAACCCTTCGGTCTGAATTATTTGAAAGCTCCAGTAATGAGGAAGCCATCGCACAAGCACTGGATATGGCAGAGGGCCGAAGAGAGGCAGCGCTGATCAGACTCGAAGCATATCAGCAGCAACTCATCAGAAGTTTCAACCAAAAAGTTTTCCCAAGGCAATTTGTACCAGGAGAATTGGTTTTGAGGAAAGTCATGGACCATAAACGGATGCCTGGTGAGGGCAAACTTGGGCCGAACTGGGAGGGTCCCCACAAAATCACAGCTGTAGTTGGAAATGGAGCTTACTACCTAGAGGATCTGAATGGCAAAGCAATACCTCGGCCCTGGAACGTAGCAAACCTCAAGAAATACTACCAATAGAGTCATTCCCCGACCTCTTTATCAGGATGTAAAGGCACTTATTTGTTGACCAATACAAATGTTTTCCCACTACTCTCAGATTTATCCAATTCTTGTAATTAGTTTTGATGTTTATCAAACGGAATTAGCTTTGGTGCTTACCAAATGGAATCAGCTTTGGTCTTTACCAAACGGAATTAGCTTTGGTTCTTACCAAACGGAACTAGCTTTGGTCTTTACCAAACGGAATTAGCTTTGATGTTTATCAAACGGAATTAACTTTGGTTTTAACCCAAATGGCCCAGCTTCAGAGCGACTGAATGGAATTTAAATTTAGTTAGCACTCAAACATGCTAAGTGGCATAGCTTGGTGGAAAAATGTTTGGCAACTAAGGCTAAGTTTGGGATGTGCAAAATAATCCAAAAAGTCAAAAAGTTACTTAAAAAGTTAAAAAGTTAACACTATTCACCAAAAGTCAACAATTATGGCTGCACAACTCCCAATTCAAATTTTCCTCTACAAACCAATTTTTATAATTTTTTATTACACATTTTTTCATAAAAAGTAAAAAAGTTAACCCAAACATCCATATTTTCAACCTCAATTTTTTAGTCCAAAAAGACAAAAAGTGCACTTATTTAGTCTTCCCAAACTTAGCCTAAATTGGAACTTAGCCAAGTGGAATTGCTTGGTGGAAACCGCACTAATGTATCTTAAGTAAACATTTCTATTTAGCCAAGTGGAATTGCTTGGTGGAAACCGCACTAATGCATCTTAAGTAAAATATCTCTATTTAGCCAAGTGGAATTGCTTGGTGGAAACTACACTACATATTTTAAGCACACAATTCCTGCAGAATTTCTTAAGTATTCCTTGAGTATCAGCACATCAACACTTCGGTATCGATTCAAACAAGCAGAATTGGAACAAACTCAACCGAGCTACGCCAAGAGCAAGCTTCTAGCATCAGCCTTACTCAGCTCCAGCTGGGGGCAAACAATTGTTTTTTTTAAAAAACCTACCTGGACCTGAGTAAGACATCTCTCTTTGCACTTCTCTCATTCAAATACACTTGTACTATCAAAGTTGAAACGGACTCAAGCAGTTCTAGACAAGGGACAACTCTTCAGTATCGATCTTACTTGGCTCCAGGTGGGGGCAAACGATTGTTTTCTCTCGAAACCAACCAGGACCTAAGTAAGACCCACTCACGAACTCAAAGCACAACCATACCACATATTCGTTGACCACACCGATCACCAATTCGGCCCCGAGGTCCCAACAGTGCTCGGCCGGGGGCAAATAAGTGCAATGCCACACAGAGCATCAGTTCGGCCCTGAGGTCCCAACAATGCTCGGCAAGGGGCAAGCAGTACAGAATCAGACAGAACATCCATTAAAAGGCAATACAAAACCAGACCGAGCATCTATTCAGCCCCGAGGTCCCAACAATGCTCGGCCGGGGGCAAGCAGTATAGGAAATGTTCAAACATAGAAGCTAAACAACATCAAATTGCAGAGTTCAAAGAGCAAATCATATCATCCAAGCAAAAGGCACAAAAGGCCTCACAACCAGCAGCGAAACAAAAAAAAAGAAAAGGAAAAATTGTCTTCACCAGAACAGAAAAGCAAAAGTTCAAATCATTTTCAACATCAACTTCCATCAACAATAGGCAATTCAGGAGCAGCATCAGCAATTTCATCAAGGCCATCTGCGGGAGGAACAACAGAGGAAGCTCCAACTTCCTGAGAAACAGGAGCCACCTTAACCACATCTCTCGTGGCTTCGGTCTCTAGGGTTTCAACCCCTTCAACGTCCACCGTTTCAGCAGCAACGTTCATGCTCTGGGTCTTGCTTACAGAATCATCTTCGGGAGAAACAATGTTTGGCAGAACAGCAGGGGTAGGAGTAGTCTTCAAACCTGAGGATTTCGAAGGAACAGGGACATCATGATACAGAGAAGAGCCTTCAGGAACCATCGCAGCGGCTAAGGCACTCATCCAACCCTTCACAAAGAGTTTGTCTCGCAGCACTAGAACCTCCTCCTTGTATACTGCCCCAGCTTCATCCCAGCCCTGTTGCCAGTGCTTGGCCTCCAGCGCAGTACGCTCGGCAGCCATCACAGCAATAACGGCTTCCAGTTCGGCCACTTTCCCCTCAAGTTGAGCCTGGGTCTCAATGGCAGCCTCCTTCGATTGCTCAACAGAAGCGACAATCTTGTTCAAACGAAAGGCTTCCCTCTCAGCGGTTCGGCGTCCTTCCTTCTCCGACTCCAAGTTTACTGTCAGTCTCTCTACATTCATTACAGCCTCCAGCATGGCCCTTTCCAGCTCTTCAGCACGGGTAATGGACAGGTGCATTCTCTGGATACACTGCAAAGGACGACAAGGAACTTAGAGAAAAGGAAGACAGCAATGCAACAGTGAAGCTAAGTAAAGCGAAGAAAAAACTTACAGCAGTCAACATCTGAAGGGTCCCCTTCAAGATAGGGATATCACGAGGCCCATTATGGCCAGCCATATCAACCGGCATCAACAAAAACTTGGTCAAACTAAAGGCAAAGTCCTGTGAAGCAACAACTGAATCAGAGGTGGAAATGGGCCTGCCCTCATACGATATTGGCGGCTCCCATCTCTCAAAAGTCTCATCCTCAGCAAGATCGTGAGAAGCTTCCCCCACCATTGCTTTGCCAGTTTCCCTTCTCCTCTTTTTTGCCCGTGCAGTTACTGAAGCTGAGGGTTAGGCAGCAGTTACAGGGGTCCCAGAAGCTCCAACCTCCATCTTCACCTCCATG
The DNA here is from genome assembly GCA_036172215.1 of Camellia granthamiana. Classification (NCBI taxonomy): domain Eukaryota; kingdom Viridiplantae; phylum Streptophyta; class Magnoliopsida; order Ericales; family Theaceae; genus Camellia; species Camellia granthamiana. Next base: position 124,034,581 of record CM069904.1, read on the forward strand.
AGGCTCTTCGCCTCGCTCTTCTCCAGAGGGGTTTGCAAAGCGCTAGAGGCTCCAAAGGCCTCGGCCTCCAAATCCACTAACACCCTTCTCTTTGCGACAGACCCGCTCCCTGCGAAACTGGGGGCAAGGGAGGGCGCACTCTCAGGAAGTGCATCTTGACTACTGCGACGTCTCGGAACCAGCGGGGTGAGAGACGTGTCAGTCTCGGTATCAAAGTCCAGAAGGGCAGCAGCGAGTCTCGCCTTCTTCGGAATAACAGAACGGTAACTTGACTGGTAGTCCAACAACTCAGGGGCAGATCTTTTCTTATATCTCAAGGCAGCCTTGATGGCTTCAGCATTCTCCCGATTCGGCCTTCGCTAGAAACGGGAAGGTTCTGCAAAAAGAAAGCAACCCATCAGAGCAATATTCAAAATAAAGTAAGAAACACCAAAGGTATTAAAAGGAGAGGCCCGAACCTGGGTAGCCGTCTTTCTGTGGCATCCGTTCAGATTGAAACTCGGTTCCGGCAGGAAACTCCCAATTCCCACCAACTTGCAAGAAATCATCATTATGCTTATCCGAATCAGGCAATCCAGTAACTAAGTGACAATCAGCGGAGCGAACACGCAGGTAGTATGTACTATGGTCTTTGTTGTGAGAAAGGGTGTAACATCCCAAAATATCCCATATGTCAAGGTTCAGGCCTAGTCGTCTATTGAGGGCAGACACGCCGCAAACGACACGGAAAAGATTCACAGACACCTGCATTGGGGTCAACTGGACTTGATGCAGAAAACGGTGCACCAACGGGTCGAGAGGAAACCGAACCCCTCCCTCGACAATCGCAGCGATGGGAAAGGCAACAGTGTTCCTCGTACCCATACGTTTGGCGTCTACCTTCGCCAGTGAAAGGGTAACATCATGAGGAATATTATAATCTAGACAGAACATGGCCATGGCCTCCGGGGTATCAACTAAGGAGCGGAACTTCCCTATTTGATTAAACTAGCGGGACAGAAGTGGGATTGAGATAACAAGACACGAGACACAGATAGCAAGCGCACCAGACCAGATGATTAAAACAGAAAAAGAAGAAGGGTCATAGGAAGACTTACAGAAATCACAGCGGCGATGGCAAAGCAGGATCGGCGGCGAAGAAGCCCAAGCGAAGCACCAGCGAGATCGTTCAGGGGAATAAGACGAGGCTCTCTCTATTTTTTTTTCTCTTTCTTTGGAACTCACTAGAGGAATGAGAAAATCAAATCGAGGGATTCGAACTGATAGCCCGAGCATTTATTACACCAGTCGGCGCGCAGGCATACAAATCACGACCTTCGGTATAGAGTCGACGCATTATCTCTGCACGCCTATCGCACGTCGCCACGTGTCACATGAAAGGACGCATGCAAGAATCGTGTGTCAGGATTGAACCGTCACCAAAGCCGAACTGGAGAGGAGCCAAAACGACACGACGCTTGGGAGGCAGAACAATAGCTCCCCCCAAGGGGAACCTTAGCACGAGCTAGGGGGCAAAAGAAGGAGCTAAATGTGAAATGGGTCAGGTCCAAGCCTTGGGCCGGCCCAATATGACAGAACCCAAAGCCAAGTGGATCAGATGAGCATATGGACAGATCAGTTGAGCCCAACTTCACAATCAACAGCCTGCCCGAGTCCTCCAGCACTTGGGCCCAACCCATAGCGGAAAGGCCAACCCAGCCGTAGTGCTGATCTGGGCCGAGCTGCGGGACGGAATTTGTGGACCGAACAGCTAATGACCCAGCCCATCTCCATGAATGATTCTGAAAAAGGCCAAGCCGAGGCACACCACTACCGAACTAAAGAACATAAGTACCGAGCTGGATAAATCTCGCAAGGAAACGTGGGATCTGTGAGTGCAAGCATGTGCAGATTGCCACCTCAGCTAGTCCCCCACACCTAGAATCACGAAAGCTGTTGAGCCAAAGGAATGTGGTTAGTTATCAGCATGCTTACAACGAGAATATGCAATCAATGACAACTACCAAGTGGTCCCCCGCCTAGAGCAATGCTGAAACGACACTTGGCAGCATCTATACTCCATGAACTCACCTTGAGAAGCAAGTAAGGAACACTATATAAACAACATGAACTTCACATTGAAGGTAACTGAACTATTCGGAGCTAAATCGCATCTACATACAAATTCAATCCTATATACATTCCTTCTCCGATCACTAATTCCCACACCGGAGGGGTTATCCGGCCAACCCCGGCCGGGCAGCTCTAACGGTGCTTCTTGTGGCAAGAGTCCTGGTCTCTGGATAGTCCAACTGAGAGTGGAGCCCCGATCCACTTTCATCTAGTGCGGAATCCAGTACGCACAGTATCAAATAGTATATAATTATTATATTTTCTCATTTAGCTTTGCTATTTTATGTTTCTTGTTTAACAAGAATTAATATTTTCCTTTTTAAATATTCTTGACTAATAAGAATATATCATTTCTTTCTTAGATTTTCTTGATTAGCAAGAATTATTTTAGTATAAATAAAGATGTAAACCTTAGGGTAATACAGTTTATGATTGATTAATAAAGATCGAGAATTTTCTCAATATTGTTTTGTTCTTATAGAGAGAATCACTAGTTCGAACTTGTTCGTGGATCAATCTTGCTATTTGATTTTTTTTCTGATATGCTTCCCTACATCAATTGGTATCAGAGCTAGGGGTGTTCAAAAACCCAAATGACCCGTCAAACCCACCCGACCCAATAGCAAGTCGGTTGCGGGTACAAATGTATAATTTTTGGGTGACCGGTGGTCTACCAAGTCTGAGAAATTCACCAACTTAACCTAAACCAACAAATTTTAATAGTTTATTAAGTTTTTTCCATATAGGTGGCAAGCTTATGTTGTATATATAATATACTTTATCTTTATCATGATTTTCTACACTCTCATCAAATCAACAATTGATTACGTCAATATCAAAAAAAAAAAAAAAAAGATCTACTTAGCTCTGATCTGTATCACTATGTCTCTACACTCTCATAAAATCAATATGTGATTGCTAGCATAACAAAAAAAAGTCTGATTGTATATGTATCTATGCCATTATGACTCTACATTCTCTCTCACAAAATCAATAAAGTCTGATAGCATCTTTATCTATGCCATTATGGCTCTACATTCTCTCTCATAAAATCAAGGTATGATTATATGAATATCAAAAAAATCTGCTATTTTCAAAATCAAATCTCCTCTCTCTCTCTCTCTCTCTCTCTCTCTCTCTCTCTCAAATCAAGAGATCACAAACCCTAACCCTTTCTCTCATCTCTCTCACTTGAACGATGGGCAGAGGCAAAAACAAGTGGGCAGAGTGGGTTTCTTCACCATGTAGTCGATATGCCGCTATCAAAGAGATATATGAGAGAGAGAGAGATGACACCTATGAAGCACGAACACGTCTCCGGAGGTTGCGTACAGGTGTCCAACACATGTCAGACACGGACACGCTCTGGACACGTGTCGGACACGCTGGAAAGAGTTAGACACGCTAGGACACTTTGGACACGTTGGGACATGTTGCGGACACGCTGAGAACACGCAAGGGACACGTCGAGGACACGTTAAGGACACACTGGGGACATTCTAAGAACACGTTGAGTACTATTTTTTTCAAAAAAAAAAAAAATTAATTTTTAATTTTTTTACTAAAATAGCATATCTAAGGTTGATAAATTTAGTAAAATTAAATATTTGACATAAAATACATATTAGATATTTAAAAATACACATATAATAAAAATATAAAAACATACGTTTTGAACGTGTCCCTAACGTGTTGTATCCGGTATTTTTTGAAAATTTACGTGTTCGCGTCGTGTCATGTGTCTATGTCCATGTCCGTGCTTCTTAGGATGACACTGCACGAGATGCCCAATCAAAAAATAGAGTTGAACAAATTAAGGCGGCACTTGGAATACTGGCCAACCAAGTGGTCACCTTAGCTGTTACGAATCGACCTTGCAAACATTTGATAAACCTCCATACTCAGGAGAAGGAAGAGGTTTTGGTTGATGTTACCACTAACCCTTTCACAAGGCCAAAATAAAGGGGTAGGAGAGTCATGGCTACAATTGAGTGGCCATTCACATCAAATATCATTCCAGATCCTAATGTGGATTGGAATAAGCCACCAATTTTGATAAAGAACCATCAATTATTAATGATGTTTCAAAAATTGATGAGTTAAAAGTCAACGAATTTTTATCATGAATTGATTCCGCAAAAAAAAATAATAATAATAAAAAAATAAAAAAAAAATTTATTTTCGCCAAGCATCAACAAAGGAGGTCAAGATTTGTTTGGCTACAAGTGCAAGGAAACAAGAATTGCATATGATGTTCTTGGAATCAAGTCCATGAGTCTGTGTAAAGAATAGTCATAATGTCATAGATATATTTATTTTGGAAAGATTAACCTTAAATATAAAAAGGATGCAGACGTAAAGTTTTTCAAATTATTTGATGCAATGGAAACTCGAGGAAGAATTTTTTCAAGCAGAGGAAAATGATGCAAATGAGATTTTAAAATATTATATATTTGTATTTTTATATTTTAGAATTAATATTTGATGGCATAGCCACTTTGCTTCTTAACCAATGCCTTATATTTTTTGAAAGCTCCAAAAGCTTCGGATTTTTCTTTCAAAAAATAAACCTATGTTTTTCTGCTAAAATCATCAATGAAAAGTAGAAAAATAATTGTCCATACCAAATTACAATAGCTTAATTGCATTGCAAACGTCCATATGCACAACCACTAGTGGCTCCATTACTCTTGTAGTGGCTTCTTTTGTAAAAGACTTCTAAAATTGTTTGCCAAATAGATACCCCTCACATAATTGGTCTGGATGGTTGATAAAAGGTAATCCATGTACCATCTTCATTTTGGCCATCAACTTTAGTCCTCCAAAATTCAAGTGTCCAAGCCTCATGTGCCTACACCAATACTTATCTTTCACACTTGCATTTAAACACTTGGCAATGTATGTTTGAAGATTCAACAAGAACATTCAAGTCATTAAAACTTTAGCCACCAAATTATTCATTTCATCCCTTAGGGAAATAGTACCGTCCTTCATGTGAATTTTGTATCCCTTTTTTAAAAGTTGACCCAAGCTCAAAATACTACTTTTCATTTTCGGCACAAAATATATTTCAGACATGATTCTATGATCTCCATTTTTCAAACAAATTAAAATTGTACCTTTGCCGATGATTGGAACTTTCGAGAAGTTTCCAAAAGTAAGTTGATCTCTCCAAGTTTTATCAAGCTCCACAAATTTGTTTCTGTCGCCGCACATGTTGTTACTTGCACCATTGTCAAGATACCATAGATTTGCTCCTAATTCTTCTTTGTCTTTGACGGCTAGCAATGAAGTAGGTTCAACTACCTCATCCTTTTGTTAAACAAGATGAGCTTTCTCTTCAACATTGTTGGTAGGATCTTGACATTCCCAAGAATAATGGCTATGTTTGTGACAACTATAACATTCAACTAAGACTTATCATACCTTTGTTCCTTTTCTCTTTGAAAAGTTTCATCTTCCTCTAGATCTTCCTCTTCCATGTGATCTTGATGATGAAGATTGGCTTCTTTCTTCTAAATCATTGACAAATGAACCACAACCAACTTTTTCACCTCTTCCTTGACCATGTACCTATGATCATCCCCAGCCTCTTTGTATTCTTCCACATCTATGTTATCTTTCACCATGTCCTCTAAAGGAGTGTTTTGTTTGCAAAACATGTTCCACCATCTCATCTGAATTTTTCTTTAGCGTTTCCTCATGAGCTTATAGGGATCCCAAGAGTTGATCAACCATCACAGACTTCAAGTCCTTTGACTCTTCAATAGCCACCATAATATGTTCAAATTTTGGTTGCAACAAGTGAAGAATTTTCTCCAGTACACAAACATCTGGTAAATCTTCTCCATCTCTTCATTTGATTCACAATCACCAATACTCTAGACAAATAGTCTGAAACAAACTCCGATTCTTTCATTCGAAGAATTTCAAGTTTTTGAAGTCGAACTTTCTTTACCTCGTCAACTCCTTTGAAAGAATTTTGCAAAATCTTCCATGTTTCTTTTGCAGTGGTTGCATTAGCCACTTTCTCAAACAAAGAATCATCCAAACATTGATGGATGATAACAAGGATCTACTTATCTTTCTTATTAGATTTTTGCAAGGCCTCCTTGGAGTGCCAGTCAAACTTGACTCATCTTGTGGCTTCAAATAGTTGTCCTCCACAATCTCCCAAGCATCTTGTGATCCAAGCAAGGCCTTCATCTGAATCAAACAATTGTCGTAATTATCTTTCAAAAGCCAGGGAAACTGGAATCCCGTCAAACCATTCACCATTTTCTTCACCACAAACTTAGTGGCTTTGATACCACTTCGTTCAAATGGAAGAGGAATTCTTGAACACTCAATGTCTGATTCCACTTGCTTAGGAAATTGGTTACATGAGGTATTTATAGGCTCCGATGGACAAGCCTAGAAATAAATGCAACTTCTACATCCAATGAACCATACATAAATCTTCCTAGAAACATTCATTCCATGAATACATGAATCAAAAAATACATGAACCTTGACAATACATGAACAAAAGATAAATAGATACTTCTACAAAATGTGCGAATTAATTGAACTAAAATCATGTTTAACATAAACAGCTATTTATTCTGCTTAATTGAATTCTAGTACAAATTAATTTATGATTGAAAAATGATTGATCAAGATCCTCCTTAAATTGTAAAATATGACAAGTATAATTTGATGGACTTCAATATTTTAGGTGGAAAATCTTACGGGGCTTCTTTGATTGTGTTACAATCACTTCAAAAGGTAGCAAACCAACGGCTTTTCGAAATCCATTATTTAAGTTTTTAATCATTTTGTTTCCTTGTAGGGGTTGTATAGGCTTCTGGTTAGCAGGATGTCACACTCTTTATGTCCAAAAAATTCAGAGATGTCGTAGCTCTCATATAACTTTGGGGAAATTACAAAAAAACCTAGGGTTTGGCGTCTTTTTCAATTTAAACCCCAGGTTTCCAATTTTGACAATTTGTACCCCACCATTCCACTCGTATTGCAATCCGATCCCCCCGTCCATCTCCTTCTCTATCAGTTAACGGAAGATTGATTTGGGTGCCAAAATTGCCCTAATCATCACGATTTAGGGCAAAAGACACCTTTTTAAACCTTTTCAATTCAAATTTCGCTTATTTATTTAAATATTTGTCCAAATAAAATTCTATCTGTCTAATTTTTTGTCTATCTGTTCAATTTTCCACCATATTTGAACAGATCTATTCTTGCAATCTACTGCTTCTTCACTTGCTGTTAAAATCATTCCGCAAACAAAGATTCATCATCATCACAGCATATATTCATCATCGTCATCATTAACATCAACAACAACAACAACAACAACACAACAAAAAACCCTAATCAACAACAACAAACTGTAAAAGTGAGGCGCATTCTAGCAAAAAACACCATAAACATAAACTATGTGGTGCTTACCATCCATGAACCCCGGTCCAAAAGGTTTAGATTTGTATACATATACATACACATACAAATATATAAATACACATACATACACATACATATATACATACATTTGAAGCAAAATACTTGTATATCACAGAGAGTAGGAAGAGGAAGAGAAGAACGAGGAGAGAGAGAGAGAGATAGAGAGAGAGTTCTGCGTCGCTAATCGGACAGCTCCAAATCCACCTTGTCGTTATGGCATGTCGATGGAACCTTGTTGAGGATCAACTCCGAACCTTGATCCAGATCTGCGCAGTGGAGGATGTGTCAATGGAGAGGCGGGCGAGGTGGGGATGACGGTTGGACTACGCGTGCGGTGCCGGAGCAAAAGCAAGGACAGTGGTGAACCATAAGAGAGACATTGATCAAAGTGAGGATTTGCTGAAGGGAAGATGAGAGTGAAGATTTGCAGAAGGGAGAAGGCGATGGCAGTGAAAGCGGTGAAGGTGATGATAGGGCTAGTGGCGGCAACGACAAGGCGTGGCGGTGGGTGACGGCAACGACAAGACGTGGCGGTGGGTGACGACGACGAGGCGAGGAGAGAGAGAGAGAGAGAGTGCGCGCCAATATATGAGGGGCCAAAATTGATAACATTGCCTATTAAAGTCTTTTGTCCTAAATCGTGAAGATTAGGACAATTTTTGTGCCCAAATCAGTCTTCTGGTAACTAATAGAGACAGAGATGGACAGGGGGATCGGATTGCAACACGAGTGGAATGGTAGGGTACAAATTTTCAAAATTGGAAACCTGTGATTTAAATTAAAAAAGGCGTTAAACCCTTTTTTTTTTTTTTTTTTTTTGTAATTTCCCCCATAACTTTTAGTTCATATCTCAAGTCTTGTAGGCAAAACAGCACACATTTTCATGGTTGTTCTTTCACTCTCAGTTACATATATAGGAAAAGGAAAATGCTCATATAATCTCTTTTCTTACCCTATTTTCACATTATAGACACATGTCAAAGAGAGTCTCATCATATGTATTTATTGATGTGCCCCATTACTTTGTCTCTACGAGTGAAAAAATAGGTAAGAAACATGATTATGTATAACATTACTATTATATAGAAATTAAAACGTTATTTCTTTGTACTAAGCAAAGGACAACAACATTACATAAAAACGAACACTATAATATCCTTTTGGCTGTTGAGAGACAGAGACAGAGAGAGAATGTAGAAGCATAATTTATTGTGGTCACATTCTTAGCCATTTTTGTAATTGTAACAGCTTGGCCTATTTTTGTGTAGAGAAATTTTCAAATACCTCCCTAAGAGCATCTCCAACCCAATCCTCTCACCAAGAGGATGAAAATAAATTTTTTTATTCAAAAAGCGAATATAGAGTATATCACTATTCATTCCAACTCCAACCATAAACCTTCATTTTCTTTACTATTCATTCCAACTCCAACATCATTTTCTTTTTTAACAAATATTTAATTTTAAAATTTTTGTAAAATATATTAAATATTATACTCATTTTAAAGATATGATTTCATACTTTTTATTGATGTCAATTTTATAAAAATTAAATTTACACATTAAAAGTTATTTTAAATATAATAAGAAATATGAAATGAATAGTGTTTTGGAGGCCTCCTTCATTTTTTCCTCCTCCCTTCATATTTGAAGGATCAATCCATCTTCCTTCATTTGGGAGGAAGAAATGAAGGATGGGTTGGAGTGGTTTTTGGGAGAGGATCCTCCATATTTGAAGATATGGAGGATGGGTTGGAGATGCTCATTTTTTCCTCCTCCCTTCATATTTGAAGGATCAATCCATCTTCCTTCATTTGGGAGGAAGAAATGAAGGATGGGTTGGAGTGGTTTTTGGGAGAGGATCCTCCATATTTGAAGATATCTTCAAATATGGAGGATCCTCTCCCAAAAACCACTCCAACCCATCCTTCATTTCTTCCTCCCAAATGAAGGAAGATGGATTGATCCTTCAAATATGAAGGGAGGAGGAAAAAATGAAGGAGGCCTCCAAAACACTATTCATTTCATATTTCTTATTATATTTAAAATAACTTTTAATGTGTAAATTTAATTTTTATAAAATTGGCATCAATAAAAAGTATGAAATCATATCTTTAAAATGAGTATAATATTTAATATATTTTACAAAAATTTTAAAATTAAATATTTGTTAAAAAAGAAAATGATGTTGGAGTTGGAATGAATAGTAAAGAAAATGAAGGTTTATGGTTGGAGTTGGAATGAATAGTGATATACTCTATATTCGCTTTTTGAATAAAAAAATTTATTTTCATCCTCTTGGTGAGAGGATTGGGTTGGAGATGCTCTAAATTATTGTAAGCAAGGAGGGAAAAATAAACATATATATATATATGAGAGAGAGAGAGAGAGAGAGAGATTGGAAATAAAAGAGAGGAGAGAGGGGGGAGAAAGAAGGTGAACCTGTAGGGGGAGTCTGTGAATTCTAGTGGCCAAGTTTCGAGCAAAAGGGTCTTTGATTTTGTGGACCTCTCTGGGTAGAAAGGACGGAAAGGCCTCCTCTCCCGACACTCTCAAACGCGACTGGAGTTTGGCGGTGGCGGTGGCGGTGGCGGCTGCGAAACCCATACCCATACCCACTACACCCATTGGTGAGAGGGCGGTGGCGGTGGTGATACCTAGCATTTTCCTTGGCCTTCGGGCCGGTGCTGTTCTGGGTTGGATTGACTGTGGATGGATGGACACACACAGACACGCACAGTGTTGTTGTTTCTGTTACTGTTTGCTCGTCCAATTGATTTGATTGGATATTAAGGCGCCAAGTCATTGGCTTTCCCAAAAATTATTTTTCCCTCATCAACCACAAGCTATCATGGACTTGTTTGGTTTGATTTTGAAAAAAAAATTTGACAAAAATTCTTTATAAACAAATTTTTAAAAGTAATTAAATCAAACAAATTTTTTCAGAAAAAATTTGAAAATTTTGCTTGGTTTACTTTTTTCTAAAATCACTATCTCTCTCATACACATCAAATCAATCACTTTTTTTAAAACTCTCTCTCTAAAACAATTTTCCAAAACTATTTCTAAAAAAAGACAAACCAAATAAGTTTTCATATTTTTTTATCTCAAAAACTACTCTCCCAAAATCAAACCAAACATTTTTTAACTAGGGTCCGGTCTCCAGTCCAAATCTGGATCAAGGCCGGTCCTGAAATTTATGGTGCTCAAGATGACTTTTGAAAATGGAGTCTTTTTTACATTGAAAAAAAAAATTGATGGATAAATTGATAAGGTACAATAATTTTTTAGGAAATGGCTTTTGTCCAATCTTTAATCGGACTGGACCGTGCTGTTGGGCCCATTGAGGCCCACCACGGGTTCCGTTTTGATAATCTGAACCGTCAATATTTAGAACTCGTCGAGTACTATATGCCTATAGAAAATCACGTTGATCAGATATCGATAGCTATGTGATCAAAACAGATTTTTGTCAACCGTTAATTTATTCACCGTCTATTTTTTTATACAAAACGGATTTGATCACATAGCTATCGATATCCGATTAATGTGATTTTTTACAAACATATAATACTCGACGAGTTCTACACATTGAACGGTTCAGATTAGCAAAATGGGACCCGTGGTGGGCCCCCACGGGCCCAGCAGCACGGTCCAGTCCGATTAAGGACTGGACAGAAGCCATGCCCATTTTTTTAATCACAAATTCACAATCACTGATCACTGCAAATAATATACTTTCAGAATTAGAACATAACAAAAATTATAGACTTCTACTAAAGCACATAAATTAGGTAATTTTCTAATTTAAAGAACAAATTATATAGGGCAAGAAATTATGAGGAAAATTAGGGAAAAAATTAGGGCAAAAACTTCTTCCATTTAAATGTGATATATATAGAGAGAAAGACTCACGGTTTTGATGCCCAAAATTGTTAATGCTCAGCGTTCGACAAATATCGAGGAGAGGAGAGGACTGAAGGTTTCATCAGTCCAATGCCAGAGAGATATCAGTTCAAGAGAGAGAGACATGGTTTTTCTTTCCATGTTTCTTTTCTTTAAGTGACCCACATTCTTAGCCTCATGGTGGGTATTATAAATTATAGTGTTTTTTGTTTTTGGGCCCATGTCAATTGGGCCTCTAATCTATCATGACATACATATATTTTTTTTAGGCCCCATATACAATTGGGCTTATAGTATTTGGATTTTTTTTTATATATCTAAAACACAAAATCATATTTTGGGGCCCTATTTTTAGCCCAAATCTGGGGGCCCAAGGCGCAGGCCTCTTCAGCCTGTCCTTAAGGCCGGGCATGTCTGGACCGTCCGGTCTAATTCGATATATTAAGCCCACTTTTAGATTTCTTTTTGATAACTAAAATTATTCATATTTTAAGGGTTATTAAGGCCTCGTTTGGGAACAGACTAATTTAGTAACTTTTTGGCTATTTGGCTAAAAAGGTAGGTAAAAAAAACTTGTATATTTGGGATGACTTTTTGGCTAATTACGAAAAGATGTGCAAAAAGTAGAGAGAAAAGAGAATCTTTGACTTTTTGGTATGAGTTGTTGGCTTTTTGGCTAAAAAGGTAACTTTTTGACTAATTGGCTAATTTAGCCAGTTCCCAAACGGGGCCTAAGTACATTATTTCTGTAAAAATCACATCGATTAAATAACGGATATTACGTATTTCGATCACTTTTGTCTAAAAAAAATAAACGATTGAAAAATTAACTATTCGTAAAAAAGTGATCCAAGTATATAGTATTCATTATCTAATCGACGTGATTTTTTACAAGAATAATGTACTCAACAAACCCTAAAATATAAACGGTTCAAATTATCGAAAATAGACCCAACTGTGGGCTCAATGGGCCGGACTGGACCCTCTAGTCCAAATGATGGACTGGATTAGTAGGTGACCGTGATGTATGGAAATTTATTTTGAATTTATTTTATGGGTAGAAAATTTTAATAATTGAAAGTCAAATACAACCATAGGTACGATTTGGCATAAGTGTACTTTTTTATTTTTTTAAATCACATTATCTCTTTATTTTGTTGCACATCTTTTCATAAAAAATTTAAAAATATACTTATTTAGGTCATCCCAAACACTCTCTTACTAATGGTTGATGAAAATTTTTGTGTTGTGTTAATTAAATTAAAAATCATGAATTCCAGTTATATCAAAAATTTTTTTTTTTTTGAAAAACTAAAATCATCAAAAAAATTTACAATATACAAATTATAATTTGGTTATAACTCATGGTGTATTATTATAGTTATTAATCGAAAGTCTTTGATGATTTTTTATGTTTTTTATTTTGTCTAAAGTGTGTTGTTGTTTTTTAATAAATATTTTTCATATTCTTCAAAAAAAAAAATGTGATGCATCGGATCTTTAATTATGCTTCAAGTGGTATTTGATTATGATCTATTATAATATTTTTAACCCGTGCAATGCACGTGTTATTTTAAAAAATATATATATATTTCATGGTATGTTATAAAAGAATAATTTAATTTTAATTTAAAATCAAAATTAAAGTATGATTTTAATTATTTATTTTGATAATATTAGCGTCATCATTTTATAAAATTATTACTTGAATATATATATATTAATTTTAGTTAAATTATTTGTGAATTTTGATAATTTTAGTTTATCGTATTATAAAAGTGAAATTACCACATAATAATTTTGTATGATATATATTAAATAGTAAAATGAATACTCATTTTAATATTAAAAATAATAGTTAAATTAGAAGAAGAATTACTAACATAAAATTAAAAAAAATTCTAACTATTTAATTTTCTTTTATATTCATTTGGAAAATAAAAATCTGTAGAAATATAAATTATATAAAATTTATTAAAAAATTAAATATAAATATATTGTAGTTGGATTATCATATAATGTTTTTATATAATATATATATTTTTATGACATGACAAAACATGTTGAGACTAATCGCCACTTCATTAAGGAGAAACTCACTAGTGGCACAATATGTACTCCATTTGTGCAGTCTAGTGAACAACTCACTGACATCCTCACCAAGAGATTTGGGAGTAAGCCATTGCATGACATCCTAGGCAAGCTGAGCATCAAAAATATCTTCGCACCAGCTTGAGGGGAAGCGTTAAAATAGTATATTATTAATTAGGTTATTATTCAATTATAATTATTCTATACCTTAGGGCTCCTTTGTAATTATTAATGTTCATTAATATAAAAAGGGGATGATATCACAATCATTCTCTAATCTTGGAATTCTGTAAAATTATCAATTATTACTATATCCTGACATTGTTCCTGTGATAACCTGACTCCATAATATGCTTTCATTATTTAATTATCCATGTGATTATGTGTTTGATATGGAATTGCATGCTTAATTATGTGAATGATATGATTTGTGAATTTCAATTGTTTAGTGTAGCAAAATCTGTTGAGATTAGAGCTTTGAGCTGAAAATTGAAGGTCTTAGAGATGTTAGAAAACAAAACTGACTTGATATTTATGATCAACATGATTTTTAAGGCCTAATATGAAACTTTGTAAAAATTTGATTCGTAATGAATTAAATGCATTTAATTAAGCTAAGGAGTTGACTTATGATTAATTAACCTATGCTTCTAACTTAATATAAGATAGATATATGAGAGAGCCTTAGAGAACTTAAGACTTAAGCTCAAAATATCTTGTTCAGAGTTCTAGAGAGGGAAAGCAAGAGGAGGAGAGAAAGGATTAAGTTAAGCCTTGGAAGCTTGGGGTTTTGAAAGGGAAATTCAAGGCTTGAGCTCAAGGTGAGTAAAATTAACTCAAACTCTTGGAATATCTCTTCACTTGTTTAAAATCAAGCCTTGAAATGGAGATTTCACACCCAAAATAGTTAGGGTTTTGGAATTAAAAGTTTAATTGAATTATAGTTATGGAATAGAACTTGAATCCCTTGGATTTGTTTGATTTATGAGTGAATATCTTCATATTTGTTTATCTTGAGATTGTTTGTGAGAACTTGAACCCTAATCTTTAGCTTTTGCAAGATTTTAGCTCAAGAATTAAATACTTAATGAAGATGTAAGTGAACTTGAAAGAAAATGAAGAAATCCATCAATTAATGAAAGCTAGGGTTTTGATTTTAAAATTTAAGCAAGTTTTTATTCAATAGAGTTTGAAATACACTTTGATTATGTACATATGTCATGTTTTTGAAGTGGATTTGTATAAATTTTAGCTTGAATATGAGTTTAAAAGCTTAAGGTTAAGACAATTTTCAGACTGCCCAGAAAAGCCCAAAACCGTACGTGCAGGGCTCACAGTCGCACGTGCGGAAAATGGAACAATCAAAGCATCGTTTCTACAATGAATGCACGTGCGGCACCTTTTGCACGTGCAGTAGACCCTCTAAAATGTTTAAAGATAACCAGAGAATGAACGAATCGTAAACGATTAAATAAAGGAAAATACAAAGAAATGAATGAATGGTTTACTGAATTTGTATTTGTGTTATGATGTGTAGGTTGCCTGCCGGAAGGACCATCGCAAGGCCAATATCACTGTGAGTAATAGTATTGTAAAGATAAGTTTTAAAGTACTTATTTTCCTTCTTAAAGGATCTGCCATCTATAATTTGCATTATGTTTTGAAATGAATGAGTTTCATGAATGTGATATGATATATACAATGTGGACCTAAGGTCGTTCTGCTATACTATGATATGTTTGGGCCCGAGACCATTCTGTTCTGATATGATTTGTTTGGACCTAAGGTCATTTTGACGAGCTAATAATGTAATGAGCCCAAGGCCGTTCGGTTTAATAGGCCTGAGGCCGTTCTGATAAAGTGATGGGCCTAAGGTCGTTCTATCTATATGCTAGGCTTGAGGTTGTTCTGTTTATATGATAGGCCCAAGGCCATTCTGTACTATGTTGGCCCCGGGGCCATTCCGCAATGTGATCATGAATGTGGTGTGGAAGTTATACCTTAGAAGGTTTTGTCCTCAATTATTATAGTCTTGTACAACTCATGCTCATTCATTTAACCCTCTTTACTTTATTATTACTTATTAAGTTTCGCTCACTTCGTATGTATGTATGTATATATAGGTGATCGGCAACATGGAGCCCAACCATAAGGTCTGCACCAGGAGTTGTTTGTGAACCCGAGTGGTCAAGTCTCCAAGATGGAGGCTCTGTCTTTTTTTTTTTAACTTTTTGATATGACTTTTGTGTCAACTTTGTTATGATGGTCCTAGGTTATGTAAACTATACTTTGGTACATAAACTTTTGCATGGACATGTAAATATGTTGTGATGCACTGTGATATAAACAATGTATATTTTGATCATATTGGCACAGCTCAATGGACTTCTTTGTACGTGATATGCTTCCGCTTATGGCCCCATTATTGTACTTATTCTGTATTTTTGTTTGAGGCTGTAGGTAATCAAGTAATTACTAGCCGGTTATGATCCAAACTCTTAGGAACATGTTTGGGTCGTGACAGTTCCATTAAGTTTTTACTTTCATTTATTGACTAGACTTGTCTTCTGCTAGTGACGAGATGTTTTCTTGATCTTGATAGGTGGAGTTTTAAGCATTGGCAAACACAATTGGGGTATGGGTTGTTGTCAAACTAAGTTTGTCTATGTTAAGTTGGGTTTTCTTTTGCCATTAAGATATAATGGAATTTACAAGATTCCACTTGCAGTGAATATTCAAATTCCGTTTGATTGCGGTGGTCTTGGAGGCAAGGCAATTTATATAGGTACGTGTTGTAACATAAGTTTATGAATGACCTTTAGATACTTACTCCATTGTTCTCCTAACCTTGAGTTCAAAACATTTTGCTTTTCTGTTTGTAGACACAGAAGGCAGCTTTATGGTGGAACATGCTTTACAAATTGCGGAAGCATGTATGGAGGATGTGTTGGAATATTATAGCTTATGGAAAAAATTTCAAGCCTATCAGGTTCAGATGCAGCCCGAGGATTTCTTAAATAATATATTATATTTTCGCATCTGCAGTTACACAGAGCAAATTGGTATGACAAATTACTTGGAGAAATTCATCTTGGAGCATAAAGATGTAGATATATAATGCATGTGTTACTTTCAAATATGTGCCATGTAACATCTTAGTGGAAGATTGCATCTGCCTGGTCTTACAAATTTTAGGCAATTATGTTCTCTCTTCTCATGATGATTTTCTCTTAATCTATGTTCTTTAGCTTACCAATTGATTTTTGAAAGTTAAAATTTTCACTGCTGTATAACTTCCAGATTGGCTAACATTCAAAATTTAAATGATAACAATTAGAGTAATACTATACTTAATCATATTTCTTACCTTATTTTATTAAGAATAAAGATTGGGACCCCCTTTGACCCCTTTCTTTTTTGATTGGTCACTTTTTCTTTTTATTTTTCTTTTTCTTTTTCTTTTTACTCCTCCAATCACCACCCGCCACGTGTGTGTGGGGTGGTAGAGGTTGAAGTTTGAGAGGGTCTAAATCACTGCTATTTTATTAATCTTGGACACAAGGCAATGGGTCCCACATTAATAAATGCACACAAGACCCACTCACTTTGTGATGGAGATGAAAAAATCTAGTAAGAAATGGGATTATAATATATATAGCATTTTCCTAACAATTACCATGAGAACACAATCAACTTCTTAAATTTGTTTTGCTAGATAGCAAAAACATTGTTTATGGACATGCAAAAGATTGTAGTTGTCTCAAATTAGAGAATATCATGAACTAATTTTTCCTGGCAACATATTAAGAGCTCGTTTGGAATGTGGGTTGACTTTTTGATTTTTTAGCTTTTTGGCTATTTTAGCCTAGGGTTGAAAAGCCTCGTTTGGGATAGGCTTTTTGACTTTTTTTTAAAAACTTTTGTGAGAGAAAAAATGAAATGATTATTGGTTGGATGTGACATTTTATCCTATTTGGCTAAAAATAGCCTATTTTGTCTTATAAGGTTATTTTAGCCCCAATGAGGCATCCAAACGAGTTCTAAATATGTATATACATGATATTTCTTTATCTATATTTTTTTTCTCTTTCTGATATTGGCAATAAAATATACATAAGCCTCTCATTACGAACACCTTAACAACCCATCAATGTTCTATTGTTTTGACTTATTTTCTATAAGCATGAGGTTATTTTCTCACTGTTATTATTGTTACTTTGGCTTCGTGTAGTATATTTGTTACTTGTCACTCATGTCACTATTTCAGTAACCTAACTTTTTCACAAGTTATGGTCGTTATTATTGATAGTGTAACTTTCCTTTTCCGTCAAGATTTTGAGGACATGGTGCTCAGAATTAGATTACTCAGTGGAATAGCCTTAAAGTTGATGAAACTTACGCTTTAGGGGTGTTTCTTGGTGTAACAATAGTTTGAGAAAGAGAGGGAGAGAGAGAGAGCAAATGAATAACTTTTATTTCTGTGTACACTCTCTTTATAGAGAGGAGAAGACAACATAGGATGCCAATTGAGGCACCGAAAGCATAAAGCAAGGGGACACTAATTATTAAAGCTAAACACTAACATATAATAATACACTAACAGCCCCCCTCAAACTGAAGGAGGATAGGCACAAACCAACTTGAGTTTAGAGAGAGTAACAAAATAGGAAAATAAACTAATACATAAAATAAAATAGGATGGGAGACACTGTATGATTGTGTCAGATCGTTGGTGAAGACACTTTATGGTCGCGTCGGACCGATGTAAAGGATAATCGGAATAAATGTCGGGACAGTTTACGGGGTCATGCTGGACCGATGTAGAAGCTAACCAGAATCAATGTCGGGACAGTTTACGAGGTCATGCCGGACCGAAGTAGAAGCTAACCGAAATCAATGTCGGGACAGTTTACGGGGTCATGTCGGACCGATGTAGAAGCTAACTGGAATCAATGTCGGGACAGTTTACGGGGTCATGCCGGACCGTTGTAGAAGCTTTAGTGGTACACCAAGAGGGCGACTTAGGGAGTGCGTCATGGGGTGGCTTGGGTGGTTCCCGTGGTGTATAACCATGCACACCAGCTTGGGTGGTTCGCATGGTGTATAACCATGCTCACCATGATATATGTATAATACCCCCCTTCAAACTCAAATAGGTTTGAAGATAGAAACCTATTGGAGGTTGAAACAAAGGGATTGATAAAGGAGAGCAAAACGGCTCAACACAGAGTGGAGATGTTAAAAAAAATGGTAGAAAGGTTTTTTTTTTTTTTTTTGGGTGTAGAACGGTGAGCGGAGTGGATCCCTGATATGAATAAAATAAAGGTGTTGTGCAAGCCGGATGGCAAGAATGGTACAAGGTTGTTGGAGCAGAAAAATCAATCAGGTGGTGTTGAATGTGTGTTTTGTTTTGTTTTGTTTTTGTTTTTGTTTTTTTGTTTTTTTTTTTTTGAATGGAAAAAGTAAGATAAGAAGGGAGAGATGGGTGGAATGAAAGTGGGCACACCTCGACGCTGCCGTGCTCAGTATAATGTTGGATTGGATACATGAAAAGTGTATAGTGTATATACAAGTGGGTGGTAATTGGGCCCACGTGTTTGTTCAAACCAACACATGATGGTGCCAACCATTATAGCTAAAGTGGGTAATGACAGCATCTTTGAATTGGAGGTGGGTGGATGTTGATAGATTAAACAAATATGAAGATATGATGAGGTGTGGGTGGCACAAGCTGGATTGATATATTTTATTATTGTTTTGCATGGTCTCACCTGAACACCACTCACCCATCTATCGGTTTGTATGGATGGAGCTATGGTGGATATCTCTCAGCCATGACATTAGCCCGGTTCAGATAAGTCCAAGTTGGGGTTGAGCCGGAGATATGTCATCCGAGGTGACGAGGAGTTGCCGGAGTCTGTTGATTGGAGGACCAAAGGTGCTGTTGCTTCGATTAAAAATCAAGGGGATTGTGGGAGTTGCTGGGCGTTCTCGACGGTGGCGGCGATGGAAAGCCTGAACAAGATCAAAACCGACGAACCGATCAAGCTCTCTGAACAAGAACTCGTCGACTGCGATCGAACATACGACGCTGGTTGCAATGGCGGCCTCATGATCAACCCAGGGCAGTAGCGTGACCAGCTGCAAGCTGTTTGGTGTGTTGCTATCACCCACAGTGGGTAGAGGGTCCAATTGCAAAGCTGTCTGTTTGGTGCAAAAAGGAGCTATGAATCCTATGTGTGTAAAACCCATTGTTGGGGATGATGATTAGAGGTGAAGAGTGAGGCAATTGGTGAGTGGGTCTGTTTGTTGTATTAAGAAGACTATCTTTGTTGAAGTGTTGTATTCGAGCTATGAAGTGTTGTTGAAGAATCTGCCATGAAAGAAGAAATTGAGGAAATTTGGGTTTGTCCGGCAGGCGACCAAGGCGAGGTTGCCACCCGCTGGTGAAACGAAATTACTAAGTTCTTAACCTAGCTTTGAAACCATATAACAATAGTTTGAGAAAGAGAGGGAGAGAGAGAGCAAATGAATAACTTTGTATTTCTGTGTGTATTTACAAAGAGATGTACACTCTCTTTATAGAGAGGAGAAGACAACATAGGATGCCAATTGAGGCACCGAAAGCATAAAGCAAGGGGACACTAATTATTAAAGCTAAACACTAACATATAATAATATACTAACACTGGGCATCAAAAAAATCTTTTTTTGATGAAACTTGTGAAAAAGTACAGTTTGGCGGTAAGAATTTTATGTTTGTTTGGCATGCCTTAAAATTTATTTATTTTTTTTTTTATTTAAATTTTTTCATGTCAACTCAAGTGTATGGAATTTCAATTGGTGGGAGAAGAACGTTGTCTTTCAAGTTTTCCTTTTATTTACAATAAGTTATTTTCATCTTTTGATATTTTATCAATTTGTTAATATGTTTACCAAATCTCCTAGAGCAAATATTTTTAGCATGCTACGAAAGAATGAAAATCTTGGTATTTTTGCACCCATTTGTCAATTGCTTTTTATAGGATTATGCTTATTCAGAGTCATATATATTATGATTTTATTATATCATCGCTGAAACTTGTCATCTACTGAATGCCTGTGGTAAATTACTTGTGTATAGTTTATAAAATGAATGCACATTTTCTCAAGCTCTTTCCCTTACAGGTTTGTTGAACTCTTTTTAATCCTTTTCTTACCCCCATCAAAACAGGTTGTTCTCTTGAATCAGGTGACTACTAAATATTTAGACGGTTCATTTCATTTAACCCTCGCACTAGGTAACCTTCGTTCCAATTGGATCCAACTATCATGCTATCTAATATGTCTCACAGTTATTTTTATTTTTAATTTTTTAAAATTTATTTAAATCATGCTCAACAAGTGATAATTGGTCGCATGCCTATACTAATTGGGTGATTTCGTACTGGAATGGTAATGAAAGACATGCATATATTGACAAGTCTCCCCCTCTTTGTTCAGCATCAGCACCTTATTCTGTGACAGGAAAAGGGATCCAAGATTTTGCTTCAAACTATAAAAGAATCAAAATGATGTAAGTTTCTAGTTAGATTGAGCATTGCCCTAATTTGCTCCCTAATTCTCAAGCTTTTTGAAATCATTGAGATTATACAAAAAAAATTGTATGAGGTTTTGGGTTTTGTATTTGTTTGTTCTTAGCTGGTGCATTTTTGAGAAACAATCTATGTGTTCCTAGTGATCTATGGAGTCATGGACAATCTTTTATACATTTTTATTCGCATTAGATTGCATAACATGCCTTGTTATCGAAAACATATTATTGTAATGCATGACATCAACTAACAATGTATATATCATTTGGCAATTGATAAAATGTATATTATCATTTGGCAAATAAGATTAGCTGTTCATTTTTGTTCAGAAACTTGTTTTTGAACTCTCTTTTTCCTTAGACTGTGCTTGGTTGTGGATTTGTAAAGGAAAAGAAAAGAAAAGGGAAGATAGAAATGAAGTGAGCTAATTTTTTTCTCTTCTAGCTCAAATATGTCCTATTCCCATTTGGCTAGGTTAGTTGTTTGACGTATCATTGAAAAACCCTTTTCTTAGACTAAACCTCACTTTGTCTCATTTGTTGGGAATGCTATTTCTGAACTCTTTTTTCTTAGGCTGTGCTTGGATGTTGAATTTGTGGAGAGGAAAGGGGGAAAAAAAAAAAAACTTCATAATGTTAGCTGCTCGAACAAATCTCTCATAATTTGATTTCAAGAGTGAACTTCACAATCATACATCATAAGCATTTTAATCAAAAATGTCCTTGTGTTGTCCAAGATTCATTTAAACTATCAGAAGAAAGTTGTACAAAATTGGCTTACCCTAATTTGGGTGAGACCATGTCTATATATAATAAATATAAGATGCACGGGAAAAAGGAATTAAATAATTACATAATCCTAAAATCAAATCCCTAAAAAACCGTAATTTATAGAAATCACAGGATCTCCTAAATATATAATATTTTATATTCCAACACTCCCTCTCAAGCTAGATCAAAGATGTCAACCAAACCCAGCTTGCCAATGGAAGATCGAAGTATGGATGGTCCTACAGATTTGGTGAAGATGTCGACAGTCTGATTAGAAGATGGAATAAACGAGGGACATACAATGCCAACTCGAACCTTTTCTCGGATGAAATTAATATCAACTTCAATATGCTTAGTACGCTCATGAAGCGCAGAGGCAAGTAAGATGGCAGACTTATTGTCACAAAATATCTTGGAGGAAATATTTGTAGACACCCCATTTTTGACCAACCTTAAGACTCAGACGTCATCGATTGAGCGCCCGATGATCGTGCATGTTTGTGCTCGTTTCGAGTTTCCAAAGTTTTCGGCTGAGTACCTTGCCTCCGGGCCTCTAAACTCTTTGTGTTTTGGCTTGGTTTATAGACCATGCCTTGTTGACCTTGCTTGGAGGGAGACTACCTTTCCCTCTTGTAGGCTAGTTTCCGATTTTCGGAGCCCTCGGCTGAGCGCCTTGTCTCAGGACCTCTTAACGTTCTCCTCTTGGCCTGGTTTTTGGACCATGCCTTGTTGCCTTTGCCTAGAAGGAAACAGAGGTCTGTAGACCACTTTTTGTGGCCGTAGACCACCTTTTGTAGTCGTAGACTACTTTTCGTGCCCGTAGACTAGTTTTCGGGACTTCCGGCTGCTTGCCTTGTCTTTTGGACTTTTGTCTTGCTTTCTCTTGGTTTGCTTTTGAACCAAACCTTGTTTTCCTTGCTTGGAGGGTGGAATAAGGTGTAGACCAGTTTCTCTCCCTGAAGACCACTTTTCTTCCCTACCAACCAGTTTTCTGGTCGGCCAGCTGGTCTTAGTGGTATGTGGACCACCAAAAGTGGTCGGCAGCCATGCCACCACCTTGCTTTCTTTGTGTAGACCACTCCTTCCCCTTGCCGACCACTTTCTCTTCCTGCAAACCACTTTTTCTGGTCGGCCGACTAGTGCAAGTAGTTGGCCGACCACTTCAACTGGTCGGCAGCTTTCCTGCACTTTCTGCAGATATTTTCCATGCCAGCTGTGCTAGCTGTTGGGCACAAAAAAACATCTTCCATACACGTGTATGAAGGGATTGATTCAAGCTTCAAGCTTGCTCAACAAGCTTGATGTATGTTTTTCTATAAAAGGGAGCCTCCTCCCTCTTGTCTCAGGTTCAAAATTTTGCATTGGAGCTATAGATACATCTCTATCTCTATATTTATTCCTTTGCTCTATATTTGTGCTTGAAAGTGTAGTTTCTTCACACTTTTGCACACAAACACCTAGTGAAACACCATACTCTTGTTGCTGAGGCACCTTGAAACTAGTTTTGGTGTTTTTGGATTGCTTTTGGTCCAAAAAGGTTGCTGGAGTTGCTGCTTTGAAGTTGTTCATCAAGGGTAAGACTCTAATCCTTTTAAAGCTTTGTTTTGTTTAAGTCTTAGGCCCTATTTGCACGATGCTTTAGGCTTAACTTTTTACTGCAAAAAGCTTCATTTTCAAGTGTTTGAAATGTTTGTTTAAGGCTTCTTTGGTGTTGGGGGTGGTCTACCCCCTTCTGTGCCTTGTTTGGCTTTGTTTTGAGCTATCCTTTTAAGCTATTGGGACCATCTCTTTTTGGCTTTCTCACCACTAAAACTTAAGAGGAATTTCAGTGGTGAAAAGTGTGTTTTGAGATCCCAAATAGGAGGGGATCATCCCCTCTCCTTGTGTCTTGGTTGCTTGTCTTGTTGGCTCATCAAAGTAGCATCTCTTTCTAGCATGTTTTGGCTCCATCTTAGCATGTCTTAGGCATTATTTTAGCATGGCATAGCTCTGTTTTGGGCTGGATTGATCATTGGTTGCTTGCATGTTACACTTGTAGTGTAAATTTTGCATACTAGCCTTACATGCTTGTGTTGATAGCTTATCTTTCTAGCATGTTTTGGTCCTATCTCAGCAAGTTTTTGGTGTTGTTTTAGCATGCTATAGCTCTGTTTTGGGTCGGATTGATTGCTTCTTGCATGCTCCTTGCACTTGTAGTGCAATCCCACTAACTAGCCTAACATGCATCATGCTTTAGACCATCATTCTAGCATGTTTTTGGCTCAACTCCAGCAAGCTCTTACTCATGTTTTGTCATGCTTAAGCTCTGTTTTATGTTGTTTTGGTCATTCAGGCCTTGCTTTGTATAGTCATAGTGCATTCTTGCTCACTAGCTTTGAGTTTCCAGGTCACTAGCATGCATTGCTTGGGCTATTTGCATGTGTTAGCATCATTTGGTATGTGATTTCAGTGTGTGTAGTGTGGTCATGTCCTCACATTTTTCATTCTTTCAATGCTTTGGAGGGTTGGTGCTTTATGCCTTAAATATGAGCCAATATGCATGCCATCTTGCCTAAGCTTTTGGGCTGCCATTTCAGTGTGTTTTGGGCCTTATTTTGCCATGATACAACTCTGATTTTTGTTGGTAAAGTCATCGCATGCTCGGTTTTGGTAGGTGTAGTGTAGCAACCCTAATTTTCTTGAGTCATAATTTATTATTATTATGGTTATTATTATCTTATTTTATTTTGTTCTTTATTAATTGTGTGGTCATATGAGAATTTAATGTGATATTTAATGAATTTAATAATTAATTTAATGTGTTATTTAATTATATAAAATTAATCTAAATATTTAAATATTTATATTTGTTATATATAAAAAAAAGGTGATATATATATTTAATCTTATATTTATATTTATATATATTATTTATATTTATATTTGTTATAGCATGTTTCGGCTGGCTAAGAATCGTTTGGCCCAGTGGTGGTCATGGATTTGATGGCTTAGATTTTGGCCATTTCTTGCTTAGCTGTCAATGGCACCAAAACTATCTCGGGGAGAGTTGGGTTAGGTTCTAGAGAAAGGGCACGCAAAAAGTCTATGACCGTACTTTTGTGCAGTGCATTGTATTGGTAGCTCGGTTCGTATATGAGCAGCTTATGAAACTTGCGTTCTAGATGCCACAGTGTGGTTCTGATGGCTTGTTGATCGGCCGTGAGTAATTATCTACCAAGTGTTTATAATCTGGCCAAAAATGAGATAAGTGTTAGACTGGTAAAGATGTTCAATCACAAGAAAATCAGAACCATGCTATTTTGCTCACTAGCGCCCCTGAAATTCTTGCGTATATACTAGCCTGGTATGGGCGCCTCAGTATCTTCATAATTACCAGATACCCATAGAAAGTCGTCGTTGTTCAACTCTTTGTCAAGTGTACTCTCTACAAGTTTTGTCTAGCCTTTTTTGACTTTGAGGTACCAGCAGAAACCTTATTTATTTTTGCTAAGTGTATACTGGTGAAATATCTTGGCTAGACCGAGGTTTAAACCGAGGATACAGTTTAGCATGGCGACGTCATTGATTATTTTATAAGTATTGTTGGACATTTGGGTTGGACACAACCTAGTCTGTTTAAAAAATGCACAGACTAGAGGTTGGACCAGGAAGCGGAAGTCGCCTTCTATTATGGACACGACGGTGAAGGGGCAGGCATCCAATCTACCACAAGGAGAATCTTTTTTCTTGGCTAGCTCAAATCGAACATCGTCAAGGATGCTGAACTCTCTACGGAACTTGGCTATGGCCCCAGATGAACTGACTACAAAACAGTACTTGCCCATCTATTCTGATTTTATTATGTCCACTAATTTTTATTTTATTGCTCGACTGGTTCGAGCGACTCCAATGAATGGTTACTCGGTCAGCGAGCTTCACTAATTTGCAGAGTTGAGGAGTGCCTGGTTAGTCCTAGTTCAGTCTGCATTATTACAAATGAAGGGCAAGTGTTAGCACAACGGCAAGTGCATGACCAAATTTTTTTTAGCTTCAACTCGCCTTAGCCTGGCCTCCAATGTTGAAGTTTGCTTTTTGCTCGGTTTTAGAGCCTAAAGTGTTAGGCCAATCTTGGGCCTTTGTCCTAAACGTTGAGTATCTTTCTTGGCTCAGTGCTTTCACGATATGGTTGGCGCGGTTCGAATCACTCGGAAGGACGGTGAATAGGTTTTAGCATGGCTCGATCCTATTTTTGGATTGAAGATTGAGATTTTGCTCAGTTTTGTCTAGAATTTACATTGTTTATCCTAAATACAAGGTTATGTACTGAAACTAAGAGAAATGAGGGGTGTAGAGGCCCTTTATACGTTTTCGATTTCAATTTTACCTAATTTCTACAAGTATCTACCAGTTTCACCCCAAAAAAGGGCTATCAAAAGGGTGTTAATAGTCCTAAGGTAGAACGGAATGGAGAAAAATAAAGAACACGAAGAATAATGTAAAAAGATGAGTAAAAGTGCGAAGAACTCACTAGATTTGTGTGCCAAATCGAGATATGAATGGTTGAATCCTCAATGCGACGTCTGATATGATGGAAGGTATGCCCTCGGATTGGAAATGGCACAAATGGTGGCAATGGCGACGGTGGTAGCTCAAAAGCTTTGAGGTTTCAAAGAGTTTGGCTAGGGGAGATAAACACCTTATTTATGAACAAGAGGCGAAGAGGCGCCAGTTATCAAATTTTTGGAGAACATGATGGCAGTTGGAAGTCTGCACGGAGCTACTAGGGGATCGCCATGTGGCACTGATATGACGGGTGATCAGTCCGGTTGATTAATAGATGACCATACAACGGGCTTAAGTCTTAAGGACCGGACAAACCAACAGCTCGGCTAGGAAAGGTAATCCCAATCACGCTCAACTCGGATCGGATTAAGGGGCAATTGATAGGGGATTTATACTGAACATTTGGATCGAGTTGGGGCCACATGGAATATGGTGTTAGGTCGAGCTAAAACCCATACAGATGTGTGTGTTAGGCCGAGCTAAACCAAAAAGCGTGGAATATGGTGCTAAACTGGGTCTAATTGGGCCAACACGGAGCATAATGTTTGACTGAGCTATCTGAGGTCACACAACTATATACGTCATGACTGGTTTTGCTAACCTAACGAGCTAATGATAGATAGGCCGGACGAGGAGAGCAAGCAAACCAGATTAAGGCTGGGGTATACAACCAAGTTGATAATGGTCTCACTCGTTAGCGATTGTGAAGGTGTTGACTAAACGTGGCATCGATTTGACGTATACCTTAGCTCGATGTCCATATGTCCAAAATCAATATATTTGGTGTAACCCAAGTAATAGCGCAGTTGGGTATTCCAGGTGGACCAATTGAGAGGAAATCGCTTTGGGTGTGCATCAATATTGTTTGGCAGTTTGGCCAATACTATTTGGCCAATGTTGTTTGGCAGTATTCACGTATACACGTGTAAGAAATTGACAGGGCGGTATAGCCACTCGTCTAGCAAAGGACAATAGAGGTAGTGCGCACACAATTTGGGACTGCATGGCCAGCCTAGAAAAGGAGGTGCGAGTAGACTCAGAGGGTTAAGCGATCTTTTGCTACTCTCTCTATAGTGCTCTGTATTATCTCTTCTCTAAGAAAGCTAACTTGATCGTTGATGGGGTTTTTCGGTAACCCATCCGCCGGGTAGCTCACCCTTGTTTGTTTATAGTGAGACGAAGTTCTAACGGAGCGACTTAAGCTTGGTGACAAGGAGTATAGAAGGGGATGAATATTTTTCACCCGTACAATAATTATGGTATGTGTAATGTAAGTTAAGATGACTTATAGCTAAGATAAGACAAGTCATGCCTAGATTTATTCGAAGACGATTCCTACTTGTCGAAGATGAGTCGTGTCTAGCATACAAAATACATAAACTTTTTGGCGACATCGGTGGAGGTTTGTAGCCACAACATGTCATAGTTATAATAATAACTTAATTTCCATAATCAAAAGCTAAATCACATTACAACCGTGGTGGATTCAAAAGTCCCAAGATTTCCTTAATTTAGGGTTCATTTGGGAAGTAGGTTGGCTTTTGGCTTTTCTAGCTATTTTAGTCTGGGGCTAAAAGGCCTGGTTTGGAAAGGGCTTTTGACTTTTTTGGCTTTTTAATTTTTTTGTGAAAGAAAAAATATAATGATTATGGGTTGGATGTGATATTTTGTCTTATTGGACAAAAAAAACCTATTTTGTTTTTTTTATGGCTATTTTAGCCAAAAAAAGCCTATAAACCAACTTTCCAAACGGAGGCTTAATGTCATCATCATTACTTTCTTATTTCTGTTTTAGAATCAATTTGTAGTTTATTTTATAATTTAGAGAAGTTCCAACAAACAAACAATGGCCTTATTTGGTAGGGCTTATTTTAAACTTATTTTCAGTTTTTAGCTTAATTTAAGCTATTTTGATGTGTTTGGTTCAACTTAACAATACAGCTTATAGTTTTTTGTAAGTCAAAAATCAACTTATTCTTTGAATGAGGGAGGAAAAGCTTAATTTATAAGTCAAAAATCAACTTATGTTCACAGTTATAAGCTATAAACTATTAAACTATAAGTTATAATCACTTTCCCACAGCTTTACCAAACGGGGCCAATATCTCGAACTAAAATAGAAATCAAATACGATTTTTGCGCAATTAATCACTCTTTGTGTATTCAATACTCGTACTCTTACTATACTAGTAATTTTATATTGAAAAATAAATTGGTTTTACAATAGATCATCTATGTTTGAACGGATGGCAGATGTGAGGCCAGCTAACCTAACCTAACCTCACCTAACCTAATTCACCAACTCCCTTAAAATGATGTGATATTTTTATACTTAGTATGTTAAAAAAATAATATTTTATTTAGTAATTATATTAGGCATTTATGAAATATGAAAATTTGACTATTATTTTAAATATAAAATACAACAATGATTCATCACACTAAAAACACCACCACTAATAGCACTAATGCATTAAAAAAGTAAAAAAAAATAAAAAAATACAACTCTAAGACCAAAACATCACATCATTACTAGTAGGACCCACTGCCACCTAATTAATGGGAGCACTAATTAGTGCTCCCAAGCATTTTTCTATAAAATATAAAAAGTAAAAAATGTTGGACTCAGATAAATCTAAACTAGTACAAGTTAAAAAACATAAAATAATAAATTATAAATTATTAAATCGATTCGTATTCACCTGTCAAGTATACATCTGTTAAGACCACTTCTAGCTAATATGCCAAATTCAATGTGACAATCCAACAACTTTATTTTAACATACTAAATGAATTCTACTCGGTATGTCAAAAGCTGATATGACTTTTGACATTACTCATTTATATTAATTTTGCTATGAAGACCACTTTATTTATTTATTTGTTCTTCAAATAAAAGAAAAATAATGGTGGAGCTCAAAATTTTAAAATAATATAACTGATATATCATGCGAAGAACTTTCCTATCAAATTCACATGTGGAAATTTGTGATCAACCCTTCAAAAAAAAAGTTGACATACTAATTTTTGTAGGTTTAAATGGAAATTTTTTGTTTTGTTATTTTAGTCACAAAAAGATAAAATAAAATTTTTAACTCAATAAGGCAAAATATCACATTCAAATAATAATTATTTTATTTTTTCTCTTATAAAAATAAAAAAAACCTATTTTTAATGAGACTTTTTAACCCCAAACTAAAATAGTAAAAAAAATAATAATAATAAAAAAGAAAAAAAATCAAAAAATTAAAAAATTAAAGGCTAACCCAAATCCCAAACTAACCCTAAATCCAAATAAATTCAAACTGATGGTGGATGGACAGCACCCAACCCACCCATTTTTGATCTAGATAGAGAGTCGAGAGAGAGAGAGAGAGAGAGAGAGAGAGAGAGGGAGGGAAGTAGGGAGTGTTGAGACAAACAGCCATGGACCCACAGCAACAAGTAGAAGCGACGATTCCACAGCCTACCCCACCACAAGTTGGTGGAGGAGGAGGAGATTTCACTGCCATTTTCACGGTGTTATTGTTCTTCATCGCCATCTCCTCTATGGTATCTTCTCTCACCATTCTGATATATATATATATGTGTGTGTGTGTGTGCAGCAATACAGATCTACATAGTATCTCTAATTTGGTCGTTTAACAACGCCTCCTCGTTCGACCTCTCATTCTAGGGTTTGATGTGCATTTGTAACTTTCTTTATTTTTGTTTATATGATTTGATGTTGCTATATAGCAATGAATAACATACTGTTCGTTGGAATTTTCTGAATTACTTTGATTTTTTAGAAAACTTTGTTCTGCATTATATACAAGCTATAATTTGGTGAGCACACTATTTATCGGGGAATGACTATGGTACGATATGCACCTAATAAGGATAGAAGAAAATGGCATAATTCCATCATTTCTAAGTCATAACTAAAAATAAATAAATAAATAAATAAAATTATAACCAAATACAAAAAAGTCATAACCAAAGATATCAAACTAATGTCATGAGTAAAGAAGAAAATTGGTCATAACTAAAGAAGAAAATGGCGTAACTAAAGATGCATATGGTATGGGGTCTGCATAATAGAATTCTCCATTTTATCGACATTTCTCATTGTCCCTATTATTCTGTATAAATTACTCTTTAGGATTTCCTTTTTGCTAGTTGTAGCATTCTAGGGGTAATAATATGTGCTTCCTTTTAAAAAAGGAAAAGAAAAAGAAAATTGAACTTGTTTAACTTTATTTATTTATGGGTTAATCATATTGCTTTTTCACTCCTTTGATGACATTGTTTGTAAGTTTTTATGTTTGAACTTAATCTACCGTGCTTTGGATTTTCCTAAATGTTTTTTGGTTGTAAATGAAATCTAGAAAATTACAGTTTAATGAGCTAATCTTTTCCAACATATTACTTTTGGCTATCACCTTGTTTTTTGTTTTTTGGAGATTTGTTACATGCAGCATTGTGTCAATTGAAATTTAGATTTATGATACAGAGCATCTATTTTCAAGAATTGCTTTGTAGTATTGAACGAAATGGACTTAATCTAGAATTCACCGATTGTCTTGTGATGCAGTGGTGACATTTTGGCTCAATGTTTGTGAAATACACTGAACAGAATCATTTCTACGGCATCAGAAAATTATTTTAGTTTTGGCAATAAACTTGTTATTATCCTTGTATTTGAGAGTTGCCTCTTTTAATATATATATATATATATTTTCATGTCTTCATCATCATTGTCATGGTTTTCGTCATTTTTATCATTATTTTAGAGCATATTCTGATCAATAGGCTTTACATCATTTTTGCCGTTATTGGCATTGATTCGGTAGTAAGCATTTGATTACTTCTTGGATCTATTGGCCTAAGCATTCAGTACAAATGCAAAAGTTTTGGAATTAAGATTATGCCAATTTTTTCTGTTAAGGCAATATGCACTGGTTAGATCTTCATTGAAATTGCTGTCACTTGTTTATAATCTGTGAAATCATATATGGCAACTTTCTTTTTTTTTTTTTTAAAGTGATGCCCATAACTATTACTTTAATATTATTGGTTCAAAATAACAAAATACACCAAGTCAATGTACTACTTTTGGTTAGGGGCGGAATTTGGAGAAAGAAAGAAAGAAAGAAAGAAAAGAAAAGATTTTCACCAGCTCGGGCAGGTCACCAACTTGGGCAGGCTCAAGGTTATTAATTTGAGGCCTAAAGCGACAATTTGAAATGAGACTTTTAATAGTTTTCAATATTGCTGTAATTTTTTCAAATTTTCTTAACATGACATGTTCTTCTCATTCAATAATAATTTATAGGATTTTATCAATTTTTTATTGTGAAATGGTAATAAGCAAAGCTTTCTAAAATTTTATGTAAGATAGATGTAAAATTATAAAAATAATGTAGAAAAAAATATCTCAGCAATGCAAGTTTAGTCATTTGATGATGATAAGATTTTGACAATAAGTTTTTAGACTTGATGCTTGTGTTGAGAGTACTCAGATGAAAACTAGTAAAAGTGAAAATGATTGATTATGCTTTTTTTTTTTTGTTGGGAAATTCTATTTGTACACCATACAAACTCTCAGTACACACCACAAATGTGTTTGGATATAAACTTATGAACAAATATCAAATGTTCTATTTAAAGTTATGAACAAGAATAAATTATTCAAACATACATTCCGTTTAATTATTTATATGCGAATAATTGCTTTATGGTCATAAATTTATATTCGAACAGTAGACTTTTGTTCGGAAATTTATATCCGAATACCCTTCATGGTGTGTATTGAGAGTTTGCATGGTGTGCAAATAGAATTACCCAAGTGATTTGGAAATTGTGTTTTTTTAAGCACATTTTTTATTTTTATTTTTAAAGTTAGTGTAATTGATTTTGGGCCTTCCTTTTTAAATCAGAGTTTTCGGATCTTTGATAAAGTAAAAGACAAATGAAGGTAGAATTAATAAAATAGCCTATGGAATATGGGTATGGGTATGATATAGTAAAATCTAAGAAAGTAAGATACGAGTACGGCTGGGTACGTTTATAAAAAAAAATATTTATTTTTAATTTGGAGTAATGCAAAAATTAGTTAAACGGTTTACATGGTTAAGATCCAATTTACAATTCACATTTAGGCCTCGTTTGGGAACAGGCTAATTTAGTAACTTTTTGGCTATTTGGCTAAAATATGAGCTAAAAAAAACTAGTATGTTTGGAATGACTTTTTGGCTTTTTACGAAAAGATGTGCAAAAGTAGAGAGAAAAAAGAATCTTTGACTTTTTGGTATGGGTTGTTGGCTTGTTAGTTTTTTTATTGATTTTTTGGCTTTTTAGCTAAAAAAGTCACTTAAACGAGGGCTTAATGCCAAAAGTAAGGTATGAATCACAATTAACTATCATTATATTAAATAACCCCAAGGGATTTGACTTAGTGGATGAAGAAAACAACCAAAGAGCTTACCCGAGAGGTTGCAGGTTTGAAACCCACGAAAGCCAAACATTCCAAACCTTGGGGCTACTGGAGGTTTGCCTGGTCGTTAACTTCAAGGCCTCGAGATTTAGTCGAGGAGCATGTAAGCTGGTCTGGACACTCGGTTATCAAATATATATATATATATGTATGATTATATCAGATAACTTACAAAACAAAGCTTAATTTAAGATCATGCCAAGCATAAAAATGTCTAATGAAACTAATTTCACCTATGTATAGAAGAATGTACTATTCTGGATGAAGTACGGCTTGGATAGATGATAGGTACGTATACGGTACAACAAAAATTAAGAAGAAAAAAATTGGGTATGTGTTTTGTGTACCCGGTGTGTATGCAGAATTATTATGCAATGCTTCATAGGAAATGGCTATTGTAATGGTGAACGATGGTTTTATTTACAATGCATTTTTCATCCTCTTTTTAGGTTGTGTTTGGATAAGAGATTTGAAAAAGGATTTGTGGAGGGAAAGGAAATAGAAAGGGAAAAGTGAATAAATTAGAATTTTTTTTCCCACTCTTTCCTTTCTTTTTTTTCTCTCCACAAATTCGCACTCAAATTGTTAATCCAAACACAGTCTTAGTAAACCAAACATTAGTATAGATTTTGATGTAATGATCATTCCATTCTAATTTTATTCTAGTGAAAAACATTATATGAAAATCCGACAACCTATTTGGAAACGTTTATATTTATAGTTTTTTTGTTTATATTTACAGATTTTTTTAAAACTTCAAACAAAAACTCATTTGGTTTTTGTTTTCGTTTTCAAAAAGTTGTAAGCACTCAACGCAAAAAAGTTGGTTTCACTTTTTTGTTTATTTATTTATTTTCATTTCTTCTTCTTTCTCCCACTCTTGTTGATTGCTCATCACTACCGGCTGCCATTGCCATTGACCTCCTCTACCAACCACCTGCCATTGCCACCAACCACTCCCACCAGTGGTGACCACCTTCAGCCACCACCTTTTGTTTGAAAACCGCCTTCAACTACCACCTTAGGAAGCTGACCGGCCACCATCCCCAACCACCGGCAGTCACTTTCAGCCACCACTTCCTGTGGCCATCAACCACCTCTAGCCACTGCCAACCACCTCACTTTGGTAGCAACCACCTTCGACCATTACCTTCCATGGCCAACAACCACCTCCAGACTTCAGTCACCATTTCCAACCATCGACAATCATCTCTCTCAACCACCCCTTTTCACTTGTTTTCTAAAATACTTGTGTACCAAACATGTTTTTTTGTTTTCATTTTTACCCAAAATAAATATAAATATGTGTAATGTTTTTTGTAAACTAAAAACAGTAAACTATAAACATTGCCAAATGGCACCTTACTCTTTCTTATATATATAATGCACAACGGCACCTTACCCTTTCTTATATATATATAGTTGTTTATATATAATGAATGTGATCGACTTATTATTATCTATTAGATCTACTCTTTCTGAACTGTCTATATGGCATGTAGCTTCTATAATAAATAACTATCTACTCTGTGGAACTTATTACCTCCTGCTGAAACGGATCCACCTCAATGATATCCATGCAGCTTTCATGGAGAGAATTTAAGAACTTAGAAATTTATAATGAAAAATGAATACTTTACTAGACTCTTCAGGCTAGACTTTTCAGGCACACCTGAATCCACCAAAACTGGAGTAGTTATCCATATGATTCATTGGTTAACAACTTCGATATAAAATAATTCCATTGTAAATGATCATCTCATTACAGGCTTGTGATGATTATCACTTGGTTTTCAACACATTATTCTTTGGTTTTTGATAATTATGGGCTCTCCATTGACTTATTATCTGAATACCCTTTGTTTAGCTCCACAAGAGAAATTGCTTTTTTGTTGAGTTTGTCCATTGTATTTGATCTTTTGGCTTTTCTCCGCATATTTGCGGATTTGTAAAATAAAGTGAAAGAACTGAGCATATGAGTCTTAGTATTTTTATTTGTCTGTTTTCATATAAAGCAAAAGAACCTGCGCACTATGAGGATGGGTAGATTGCATTTTGTATTGTGACTTGAAAATGCATCCATGAGAAAATATTAGGTTTATGAAAAATTGTGACATGGTTTTTTGTTAATATGTTAAATTTTTATGATGTGCTGATTGTATGATATCTTGTTTGACATGTTTGATACTCTTATACTAGAAATGTCTCACTAACCATTAAACTTGAGAGTGATAATCAGTTGCCTTGGTAAATTTACAGGTACTGGTTCCATCATCGACAACATTAAAGAATAGTGTATCAATTATACACCAAGTTCCAGAAGGTCATGTTGGTGTTTACTGGAGAGGAGGTGCCCTTCTGAATACAATTACAGATCCAGGTTTAGTTCTTATAATATTAGCATTTGAGATTTGCATTTTATAGTTTATTGCATATGATAACACCCCCTGCTTGCTTGCACTGATTTGTTTCTTTGATATATATATATATTTAATTTTTAAATTTTAGGTTTTCATCTAAAAATGCCTTTGATAACTCACTTTGAGCCCATTCAAGTAACTCTTCAAACAGATCTGGTAAGATTTATTCTTTTCCCATGCTTTGATGATAAATGATGCCCTATCGCCTTTTTAGTTCTCGTGCATCACAAATCTTATGGATAGTTGCTGAAACCTGTGTTGTTATTTAATGCAGGTGAGGAATATCCCATGTGGTACAAAAGGGGGTGTTATGATCAACTTCGAGAAAATAGAGGCAAGGCTTTGAGATTTTTCTCTCTTTCTAGCAGTATAGTATGTTGCCATTGTCGTGTGAGGTTTCAAAATGTTCCCCTTAAATGCTTCTCCAGGTTGTTAACCGCCTTCATAAGGGTTTTGTCTATGAAACACTGCGTGATTACGGTGTACAGTATGATAACACATGGATATACGACAAGATTCATCATGAGATCAATCAGTTCTGCAGTGTTCATTCCCTACAGCAAGTTTATATTGATATGTTTGATCAGGCAAGAAACTAATCTAACCCAATGTCACATTCAGAGCCACAAGGCAGATGACGTCAGGTCAATTTATTGAATGTCCCACAATGGTCTTTTTCCATATTTAAACCTTGTGCGTTGATGGATGGTTGTGATCCTCCTGGCAGTGTAGTGGTCTCCATAGCAAACATGCATTTAATATTTCTAATTTACATGTAGTTTTGAGGTTTGAAAATAATTTCTTGGTATTTTATCTTCCTTTATATCCTATTTCTGGTTAATTATATAGATTTACAAGCATGAAATTGTGAACTGTGGGATTCATCTCTAAATGAACTATTATTTTACATAATTATTTTGGTACCCTCAGCTTATGCATTGACATTTTGTTTTGACATAATAATTATTAGATAATATTTGATATTGTCAGATTGATGAAAAAATGAAAGATGCTCTTCAGTCTGATTGCACACGGTATGCTCCAGGTATTGAAATTATCAGCGTCCGTGTCACAAAACCAACCATCCCTGAAAGTATAAGACGGAATTTTGAACAGATGGAAGAGGAACGCACCAAGGTACTACAATTGTTTCTTTATTTCCTCTAATAATATTAAAGGACATTATATTTTTCCATTCATTCCTTTTTTGCTTAACTGAAAAATGCTGGGTTGAAGAAACAATAAAATATTACCACTTTAAAATGTGACTGGTTGGGTCTTGTTTGAGGTCAGTAAAAATTGAAAACATTTGTTCTCAGGAACGTTAACATTTTAAATGAATTGACATATTAATCTATACCTTTAGTAGCGTTTTGTGGTATCAATTGATTTTTAGTTCTTTATCAATGCATAACCTTA
This sequence comes from Camellia granthamiana, assembly GCA_036172215.1. Taxonomy (NCBI): domain Eukaryota; kingdom Viridiplantae; phylum Streptophyta; class Magnoliopsida; order Ericales; family Theaceae; genus Camellia; species Camellia granthamiana. The sequence goes on from CM069904.1 coordinate 124,071,352, forward strand.
TTACTCCCTGTGGAACTATTTTGTACCTTCTGGATATGAGTGCTGCTAAATGTCCCTACCATTTTACTTTGAATCCCTCACTTCTTTGAACCCCTACCCACCTAATTGAATCCCTCTCATCTTCTCTTTGAACCCCCACCTTAATACCAATTATATCCCTATTCTTTGACCCCCAACTTTTCTTCTCTCAACCCTTCCTACTGCCGGCAACCCTTCACTGCCGGCGAACTTCCTTCCGGTGACCTCCAACCTCACCGGCGACCTCACTACCCCTGCCCACCACAGCTCTGCTCTCCATGTTTTGGTGAGTATCCCTAGCTCATTCCCACCACCGCCTTCCCATCCTCAACCTCCCTCTGTCCATCCTCCACCGTACCGCCACCCCTCAACCCATCCCCAACCACCACCACCGCCTGGCCCCACCCCTACATCATCTCTCTCTCTCTCTCTCTCGTGTCACGGTTGAGATTGCGACTGTTGGGTCGTCGTTTGAGATCGTGTCACGATCGAAGAAAGGAGAGAGGGTAGCGGAGGTGTGGTGTCTAGGGTTTGCAGTTGCAGAGGGTAGTGGTAGCTAGGGTTTTGCGAAGAAAGCTGTGGGTGGCTATGGAAGGAGGGTGGCGGAGTTACGAATCACAGATGGGGGCCGACGGAGTTGCAAATCATAGGCAAAGGGCATTGTTGGGGTGATGGGAAGGGTGCGCGGTGACGGCCGGAGGTAGGAATGACAACGGGCTGGGGTGGGGTCGGGGATTACACTCCCTGTTCCCGATCCCTGAAGGTAAAAAAATCCCTGCCCCCCGCCCCCGCCCCCGCCCCCGCCCCCGCCCTCGATTCCTGGCTGAGAATCCATCCCCCCCGCGGCCCCTAACAGGGATTGGGTTTCCCCGACCTCGAAAAATCCATAACCCTATTTTTTTTTTTTTCTTTGAATTTTGTTCAATACAAGAACAACAAAAAAACTTAATCTGTTTTTGTATGTTTCATCATCATCATCATCAACAACAGTCATCAACTAAAAAAAAAAAAAGATTTGAAATTGTTATGCACACATACATGTGTAAATCAGTGGTAATCAAACAACATAGAAAGGATATAGAAATAGTTGTGAATCTCATACGGAATATGACAAAGGATGGTTTCATAAACTTAAAAATATTGTGTAGGGAAGGCAACACAAACATCAACACTTGACACACACATATTAGTGGTGTCTGGTTTGCTAAAACAGTAATACGGCCTAGCTGTATAGAATTTGAAGGAGGAAAACAAATAAAAAAAAAGTTTGGAATCCTTGCAAACCCAGGAGAAATTAAATAAAAGAAAAAAATCAGATGGATAAATTAGTCTTAAATCTTTGCCTTTTGCATTTACCTCTCTTCTTTACCCTGGTTGAAAGTTTACTTCATAAAATCAACAAGAAAAGAAGAGTTATTAATGTGTTTTGCAGAGCTCATAAATGAATCAACACACTAGCTGTAGACACAAATTTTAAAATATGAAGTGTTTCAACACATTTCAAAATTTATGTTACAAATGTCCACTGTTTAGTTTTTGGACTAAACAGTGTTGATTATTTGAATAGCAGGTTCTTATTTCCGATCTGTATTTCAGATCGTTAATTACACATTTTATACAAATGAAACCTCCGATTAATGAAGAACAAAATAAACAACAAAAGACAATTTAAGAAAAATAAATATTTTATTGAAATTGTTATGGGTTTTGAACCCTCGAATACAAAATATAATTCTTGGGTTTGGAACCCTTTACCTATTCATCGCCATTAGCGTAGGCTCTTGAGTTCTCTAGGCTTCTCTTCTTTCTTGTAACGATTTCTTTAGCTCTCAATTTCTTTCTCTTTCTCTCTGATCTTTTTACTTCTGATTTTCTGCTCCCCCGTCTTGTGTGATGGTCCTCATATTTATGGAGGGCCATGAGGTGATAGGAATGCTTCATCGTCAATTTGAATTTCAAATTGAATGATAGCGCCATTTGAATTTTGAATAATAGCGCTATCTGATTAATTGTATATCTTATTAACCGGATTGATCTTTGGGGTTTCATCCTGTGTGGTGTCCTTGCTGTAGGCTCTACAGGTGTCATCTTTCGTAGGCTCCACGTGTCATTTGAATATCTTGAATAACGTTGTTGAGATACAATGTCGTTTTATTTATGTATTTCAACGGATCATATTGATATTTTTTTAGGAAGTGATTACCTACAACCTTCCTATCATAGGCTCTATACGTGTTATAAATTTAGTTGAAATTTATGTGCCAACAAATACCCCTCGTGACTTGCACAATTTTTTTTTTTTTTGAAGGGTCATGAGTAAGGTCCAAGATTTAATTGGGCATTTTCTTTTGTGGGCCTCCAATTTGCCACCATTTTTTTTACAGTAGATTTTTTTTTTTTTAGGTCATCATGGATTTTCCTAGACCATCATGAATCTTTCCTTTTCTAAGCCACCATTTTTTTAATTGAGCCTTTTCTTTTGTGGACCTCCAACTTGCCACATCTTGAGTGATAGTCATGTTTACTGGAAATTTTTCCTCATCCCCCCGATAGCCTAACCCTTCTGTCCTAGCGCTGATAATACCGCCTTGCTGGATAGCCTGCCTCTGCGAAGGTGTTAATGCAAAGTCAAAGGGTGTCATTGTTTTTGGTATTTTTTCAGGATCTAAACCAACTTTCACCAACATTTGTGTAATTTCTGCACTGAAAGTAGGCTTCTCAAAACTTTGAGATGTTTTTTTCGGCACTTGTTCAACTTTCACTTTCTGTTCAACATCTCCAAGTGAGTGGAATATGATTGGTTTCGACCCTTTTCCTTTAGAAGGGACCACAATCTTATTATATTTCTCCACATAGGTGCATTCTGTCCTCCTTAATGGCAACGTGAACTCACCCTTAAGATCCAAAATTGGATTTATTGGGGCTAGAGCCTTTGCCCCCAGTTTCCTTTCGGACTTTGGCACATATCGAAAAGTTCTTTTTGTTGAAACTGGAGTAGACTCGAAAGCGTCTTTGACATTCGGAGTATCTTCAGATTTTTTCACATCTTTTCCCTTTCTTTGTGAAGTCTTTGTATAGAAGCGAGCATCAGCATAATAGGCCTCTACTTCTCCAAATGGATCATTGTCCGCCACAATTGTCCCCTCTTTTTTGGGTGAAGGCAACGGGTACTTGATACATTGGTGATAAGTTGATGGCACTGCATGATGATTATGCATCCATGGTCTCCCAAGCAAAGCATTATAGGAGGTGTCTACATCAATGACCAAGAACTCAGTGCTTTCTTCAATATCCCCAAACTCGGTTCGCAATTCAATCTTTCCCATTGGGTGTTGTTCATTCTGATTAAATCCTTGAATGACCAAACGACTTGGGCGAAGTTGTGAAATTCGAACCCTTAATAAGTTTAAGGCCCTCCGAGGCAGGAGGTTTACCGCAGATTCTCCATCAACCAGAATTCGAGAAATTTTCACGTCATGGATAAGCCCAGTGATAAACAAAGGCCGATTATGGTCTGTCATTTTAGCACACGTCTTTGTCACCAAAGGTTACCATGGCCATGCATGTAGTTGTCGTCTCTTGATTTCTACCCTTAATTTCTTTGTGGAAATCCTCTGGCTTGGACAGGGCATATATTAAAGACTTTCGAAGCTCTGGAGACATTTTCAGTGCATCATATACGCTCAACAATGCTGGAATTTTCTTTAGATGAGCTAGTACGTCATATTTCACATGCTCTTCCTCCAACAAAACCTGTGGAACTTCTGACGTTTGAGGGTCCTGAGGATTTCGTAATTTCCTCTAGTAGGTCAAGTAAGTCTGGCATAATTCGGCAATCGCCTTTTCGTTGACCTCAACTTCTTTTATTCCCTCACTTATTTGGACCATGTTAACTGGTCTAGCTGCAGGGTGATCATCATCATCAGTCACTTCTCCATCTTCCTGGAGCTGCATTCTTCTCCCATTTCTTAGGTATCGGGAGTCACGCCTATAAAAGCATTGAGATTCTTCAAAACCATTCTTCATGGCCTCCCAACTAGGCACCACGACTCCATCGAGGGAGCAATACCAGTCAAAGGCGATCCCCTCCAAGAACAGGGGGAATTGTTTTAGACAAAGTGCTTGATTCTGAGTCGTTTCCCCACACTGTTTCAAAAAATGCCTAACATGTTTTTGAGGATCTTCATACCCCTCATATAGGACAAAATTTGGTAGTTCGTATCCTTCAGGAAATGGTGTTTGCTCTACCTAAAGGGAACAAATCCCTTGGGCGATAAGTGCCCGTCTCTCGAAGGTTAAGGGCAGTTTCAATCTTCTCCTCAATTGTGCCTTCTATGAAATCATATGTTTGAGAAGATGTACCTTCGTCATCCAAATGTTTTGACATCTCAATTTCTATTGGCCATGGTTTATAAAATGTCCTATAGAATTGATCAGCCATGGTGTCCCAATCTGGGATTGAATTAGGTGGCAGGCTGAAGTACCAATCTGTTGCCCATCCTTCTAAAGAAAAAATGAACTGCCGTAGAAGTAACGCCTAACTTTTTACTGGGTTTCCACATTGTGCAAGAAAACGAACCAAATGGCGCCTTGGACAACCTGTCCCATTATAGAAAGGAAAACGAGGTACTGCATATCCTTGTGGGAACTGAACCATTCGACCCAATTAGGGAAAGGGTGTCTAGAAATTTGATTTCTTTCAATAATCAAATTTTGATGGGCTTCAAAACCCTCATCTTTCAAAGAGACCGTTACTTTTGCCTGATGTTCCGCTTCTCTTCTAGCTTCAATTTTTGCTTTCTCATCGTCACCTGGATTGCGAATGATATGTATTTCTCACTCTTCAAAATTTACATCCACAGTGATGACATTACAAGGAAAGTCAAAGTGGTCACTTGATACACTTTCTCCATCGTATGTCCTAGCTGGGGATGTGTATAGTGAACCATTAGGTGAAAAGTCGAGTTCCCAATCTTCATTATGATCCTCAACTTGAGATGACTTTGCTTGTTTACTTGAATGCTTCCATACTTCATCATCCGACTTATACCTACCATTCACCTCATCATCCTTGAAGTGTAGTCGTTTTTTCGCCTTTTTCACAAGCTCAGAGTTGGACTTACACCCAGTGTTTCCTTGTTCTGTTCCCCTTACATATTCTGGAGTGCTTTGATAGTACATTGGTGGTACTGGCGAATACTCTGGAGAAAAGGCTTCTGGTGTATATACTCTTGAGAAGCTGGTGCATATTTTGGAGAGGCTGGTGTGTATTCTGGAGAAGTTGGTGTACACTCTGGTGAGTCAGGTATGCAGATAGGAGACGTAATGCAATCTCTTTCCCTAACTTTTGAAGCAACTTCACCCTCATCTTCCTCGTCATCACTCAAAATAATGATGGTTAGGCAAGGGGCCAAAGTAAGCTTTTCCTCCTTCCTTTTATCAAAGTATGTCTGCAACTCCACAGATTGAAATTTTGGAGGTAGAAATTCCTCCAATGTGACTGGGACAAGGGGACATTGCTCTAACTGCTCATCAGGGACCAATTTCTCCCCTTTTTCCTTCTTTGGGTTCTTTCCTTTTCTCTTACTTTGGCTTTTTTCTGTTTCTTGGAAACTTTTGGTTTTTGCTTTTTGAAAACTTTTGGCCCTTGTGTTGTTGAAGCAACCACATTTTGAGCTTTCACTGTGGCATTTTGTTTTTTCTTCATGCTTTTTGACTGATAAACAACCCATTCACCTTCATTATCATTGTCGATAGTGATTGGGTTAGCAGATGCTTTCTCTTGAGGAGGGAGCTCAATAATCTTAGAGTTCAAAAGTTCCTGAACTTTATCTTTCAGAACAAAGCACTCTTTTATCGGATGGCTAATCAAACGATGGTAGGAGCAATATTTTGGATCGTTGGTCTTTCCTACCTCATGTGGTCTCTTCACTTCAGGGAGAGCAATCAACTTTTGTTCCAACAGATCTTCAAATAGGTCTTCGACCAAATCATCCGTGAAGGAATATTTCTTCTCCAACCTCTCTTTCATAGTCACCTTTTTAAATTTCTTGGGCTTTTTAGCCCCTACTACAACGGGACCCTTCTTTCTGGTTTTGATTGTAGCTACAGTCGAGGACTCAACCCTTTCAACGGCCCTAGGCCTCCTTTGTTTAGCTAGATGCAGCTCCATATCATGAGCTTTAGTGCATAGATCATTGAATCCTTCAAAAGTTTGAGCCATAAGAGCCGTACAGAGCTCATGTCGGAAGTTGTTAAGGCACATCCGAATTAACACTAATTGTGTAAACTTTTAAGGACAAGCAAATGTCAAAGCGCGCCATCTTGCAAAGAAATTTGTAATAGACTCATTGTCACGTTGCTTGGTCTCAATCAATTCTGGTACTCCAACTCGCCTTTGTGTGTTGCAGAACTGTTTAAGGAACTCTTTCACCATGGAATCCCAATTTAGGATTGATCCCTTAGGAAGGTTAGCATACCAAGTAAATGCAGAACTTTTAAGTGATTGAACAAATAGTTGCAGGCACAGGGCCTCATTTTGGGCTATTGGCCTACACCTTGAAAGAAAATGAGCCACATGTTGTCTCGGATCTCCTGTTCCATAAAACATTTTGAAATTTGGTTGGGAAAAACCAGAAGGGAATGGAACAGCATCTACCCATGCTGGGTAAGGTTTTGTAATTATTTGAAAGTTCTCATCATCTTTTTCTTTGACTTTCTTTACTTGTCTCCTCACCATATCATCAATCATAGCCATGAGCATTGGATTCATATCATCACTGGTTAGATCAGAGTAACAAGGACCATTGCCCCCTGGGGCTAGTGTACTTTGTATGCCTACAGATGTCCTCACAACAGGTTGTGTCATTTGTTTGGGTGCACTTCCTGGTCCTGTCATTTGGGCCTGCAACTGTTGCATTTGCTCCAACATAGTAGCCATTTCCCGTTCTCTTCTCTCAAGTTGTTCTTGTAGGGCCACCTATTTTTCCTTGAGACCTTGGTCTTGTTGGACTTGTGAATTTTCACCTTCTTTCTCAACCTCAGTTATCATAACTGCGACTTTGTTGATATCTTTCAATTCATTGTTTCCAATATTCATTGAAACAAACGAGATAGAATCATCTTGTTCGTACAAAGGCTTATCAACCCCCACAACATTACTCATATTTGAAGCATCTGACTGCGATGCTTTGTTTTGAGCCTGACGGGTTATGGACCTTGTTACAGGCCGTTTTCTTATTCCCTCCATAGATAGTTCAATCAAAGTAGAAATATTTCCCAAGGGTTGCTTACCCTCCTCCACGTTTGACTTTCCAACAAAGATAGGACTTTCAATTTGTTTTTGGCGTTCCTCTTTCGAGAGAGCCCTTTCAATAGCTCGTATAACATTTGTTGTCACTGTTCTTAGTTCCAGTTTCTTTAAGGTTTTATTTCTTCTTCGCCTTTGTCTTTTCGAAAGTGGATCGGATGACATATCAAGTCGAGCCCCTAGGGGCATAGAAGGAACCGTTTGCGTTTTTGCAAATTCCTCATGAATTTTCAAAACAGTCCCTACATTTTTAGAGCGGACCAATTGATGTTGATTCAAATACCGTTGGGCCAACGGGTATTTCTTATTCTGTCGACCCAACGGGTGTTCCTTATTCGAACCCTGTCGAGCCAACGAGTGTTCCTTTGGCTCTTGAGAGTTGACTGAGATTTGGTTTGACTGATTTTGTGCTCTGAATAGAACTATCGGTTCGTAGGCCGCAACTGATTTTTCAACAACAGGGGCCTTTTTTCCATCAACAGGAGTTTGGGTCATTACCCTCCTCCCAATGGCCCTAATGATGGCCATGTTTTCAACAGAGGCTTTCTTCTGGGCAAACTCCACCATTTTAATGGAGTCTTCTACCCTTTTGAGTAGTTGGGCCACAACATTTTTTGTTGCCCCCGTTGAAGTTGCAACAAAAGTCGTAGTTGCAAACTGATTAGCCTCCTTTGCCTGAATTAGAAAGCTCTTCGTTCGGGCTGTGGCCCTCACAATTGCGTACTGCTTTGACGCTTTCACATAATCTTCATCTTTCTCAAGCTTTCAACTTTCTAGAGAAGTGTGACTTTCTTCATCACACCAGTTACCTTCAGGACAGCCAAGAGCTTTCGCTCCGGAGCCCTTGGGTGATAGGGGAAAGTAGTGCATCTTTCCAGGATTTTGCTGGTTCTACCTTTGGGACAGCCAAGAGCATTCGCTCCGGAGCCCCTTGGGTGATGGGTGCTATCTCCACCCTTGGTGATTTCAAAACCACTGGAGTGTAAGTTTGTCTCCTGACAGTTGCTTCAGCATTCCTATAACAAAAGAATACATCAGTAAGTTTCAACTATATATATATATATTTTTTTTGTTCTTCAAAAGATGGGAGGAGAAATATGTCCCACTGGGCGTGCCAGAATTTGTAGACACAAATTTTAAAACATGAAGTGTTTCAACACATTTCAAAATTTATGTTACAAATGTCCATTGTTTAGTTTTTGGACTAAACAGTGTTGATTATTTGAATAGCAGGTTCTTATTTCCGATCTGTATTTCAGATCGTTAATTACACATTTTATACAAATGAAACCTCCGATTAATGAAGAACAAAATAAATAACAAAAGACAATTTAAGAAAAATAAATATTTTATTGAAATTGTTATGGGTTTTGAACCCTCGAATACAAAATACAATTCTTGGGTTTGGAACCCTTTACCTATTCATCGCCATTAGCGTAGGCTTCTCTAGGCTTCTCTTCTTTTTTCTTGTAACGATTTTTTTAGCTCTCAATTTCTCTCTCTCTCTCTCTCTCTCTCTCTCTCTCTCTCTCTCTGATCTTTTTACTTCTGATTTTCTGCTCCCCTGTCTTGTGTGATGGTCCTCATATTTATGGAGGGCCATCAGGTGATAGGAATGCTTCATCTTTAATTTGAATTTCAAATTGAATGATAGCGCCATTTGAATTTTGAATAATAGCGCTATCTGATTAATCGTATATCTGATTAACCGGATTGATCTTTGGGGTTTCATTCTGTGTGGTGTCCTTGCTGTAGGCTCTACAGGTGTCATCTTTCGTAGGCTCCACGTGTCATTTGAGTATCTTGAATAACGTTGTTGAGATACAACGTCGTTTTATTTATGTACTTTAACGGATCATATTGATATTTTTTCAGGAAGTGATTACCTACAACCTTCTTATCATAGGCTCTATACGTGTCATAAATTTAGTTGAAATTTATGTGCCAACACTAGCAGCAATTGTTGCTTCATGAACCACGCCATCAATTTAATCAGTAGTCACACCTGGCTGAATAACACGAGCAACTACATCCAAAACCTCCCTGGCAATTTGGCAAGCTTCTCTCATTCACTCAATTTGCTCCGGAGTCTTGATCTCAACATGCTGAAGATCACTGTTGGGCTCAATTTTGGGGATCCCATCAACAACAACTAAAGATTTGTTCATTATACACAAACGCACATATATATATGTACGTATCAAATCTAAGAAAACCCTAACAAAAAAAAATTTAGATCTGAGAAGGCCTTAACAAAAAAAGTTGTTATGCAAACCTTAATAAAAAAAAAAATTGAGTTCTCACAGATCAGATCAAATCACAGAGAGAGAGAGAGAGAGAGAGAGAGAGAGAGAGTTTGATTACACCAGGTCGGATCAGAAACTGGAACCTTTTTTGGCCAAATGTGGATACAAAACATAATATGGATACAATGCCTCTTGAACTCGAGATTTAGAGATGAGATCGGAGGCTTCGGTGTGAAAAGTGGAGCAAGTTTGAGAAAAGTTGTTGTCGGAGAGAAATTGGTCCACGATGAATGTGATTGGGATTGGAGTGACCTTCCTTTTGCCATAGCTTTTTACTTTTCTGGACTTGGGTTTGGTCTGCTTCCCCATCTCTGATCTTCAAAGTTGGAGAATCAAAAAAGAGAGAGAGAGAGACAGAGAGACAGAGAGAGATGAGAGATGGCTTCTAGACTTGTGTGTGAGGTAGGGATGGCAATTTGAACCCGGCCCGACGGGGACCCGAACTCTCGACCCCGATTTGAGCGGTTTTTTCCCAAAAAATACCCCCGACGGGACGGGGATGGTATTCAAAAATCAATCCTCGATCAATTTCGGGCCGGGGACGGGGATAAGTGTCCAAGCCCCGTCCCCGGCCCGGCCCGGCCCCTTCCCCGGTCCCTGCCCTGATTTGTGCCCGAAGTAAAATTACCTTGTTACCCCTCTATATATATATAAACCAAACCCTAAAACATTACACTGTCACTTACACGATTTTTCATCCTCTCTCTCTCTCTCTCTCTCTAAAACCCTCTCATCACCGCCAGTTCCCTCCCCCTGCTGTCCTCCTCTCCTCTCTCTCTCCCTTAGACCTGTCACTCTCTCTTAGTTTCTCTCTCTTTCCTCGGCTGCTCAACACAGCCACAAAACCTCTGCAAATGGATACCATGAAGATGACAAGACCTAGAGATGAGAAAAACGGTGATCCAACGACGACACCGTTGCTCCTCGTTTCACTGTCGTCGTCTTCTTTGAGCAGAACTCCGGCGACAAAGAACGTTCCTCACTTCAGCTAGTTCACAAAGTCAGCGGCAGCAAGGTGACTCTAATCTGACTAGATCATTGACAAGTCTGCCTAGATCTGAGTTTGTAGTTGCTGTTGTTGATGTTGATGATGATGAGATGAAACATAGTGCTGCTGTTTTGTTTATTTATTTATATTTTTTTGAAGCATTTGGAATAGATGTTAGATCTGAGATCTGTGGAACACAAACCAACCCCCCTCTCTCTCTCTCTGTCATGATCTGTGTTGATTTTGTATGTGGTCATTAATTTTGTAGATATCCCAAATTTTTGATGCTCTTATGTGAGGCTGGTGTGCAATCATGGTAGTTCAAGATGTATTAAGGCTTTTTTATTTCCTTTTATGTGTGTTGTTCAAATCTTGATATGTTGTTGTTTTGTGTGTGTTTTTTTTTTTTTTTTTGGCCAGGGGATTTTTAGGGTCGGGGAAACCCGATCCCCGGTAGGGGGCGGGGCCGGGGACGGTGATAGGTTCCCTGTCGGGGATCGGGTCAGGGAACGGGAAAATTTTCACCATCGGGGATCGGGGACAGGGAGTGTGATCCCCGGCCCCGCCCCGCCCCGCCCCGTTGCCATCCCTAGTGTGAGGTTGTGTTAGGGTTTGGTTTATATATATAGAGGGCTATAATAGTAATTTTAGTTTGGGGAAACGAGGACCGGGATGGGGACGGGGACGGGGACGGGGTTGGGGCTGGGGAATGTATCACCGTCCCTGGCCCGAAACTTGTCGGGGATTCATTTTCGAATATCATCCTTGGCCCATTGGGGGTATTTGTCGGGAAAAAACCGTTCTAATCGGGGTCGAGGGGCCGGGTCCCAGTTCAAATTGCCATCCCTAGCCTGAGGTGATGGCAATGGCTGGTAGGATTAGGGCGAGGGTTTAGGAAATTAGGGTTAGAAGGTTAGAGATAAGGGTAAAAATGGAACTTCATGTTTGGACAAAATTGCAAATTAAAAATAAATAAAAGAGATGGGGGTCTAAGAAAAATGATAAGGGTAAATAGCACTACTCTTTGGATATACATTTTTAGAACTTCCTTTGACTTCGCTATCCTAAAATATTATTGGACTCGTTGACTTTATGGATTATAGAGTCTGTTGTTCTTTGTTTGTTTATCTTTATAGAGGTGGGATTTTTTCCTCTTTTCATCATTATCACCAAATAACAATGTGGCCGTGCCTTATAAGTTTGTTTGCATTAACTTTTATTGGTAATGAATGTCTTTGTCTAGGTTTTGATCGCAATGGAGAGACAGAGAGTAGCTGAGAAAGAGGCTGAGACACACAAAAAAATTGCTTTAAGTGAAGCGGAGAAGAATGCACAAGTAAGCAAGATCCAGATGGAACAGAAGTTGATGGAAAAGGATAGTGCTAGGAGGGAAGAGGAAATTGCAAATGAAATGTACAATGCTCGTGCGAAGAGCTTGGCTGATGCCAGTTATTATAGGTTATTTAATCTTTCCTTATACACATTTTATATTTTTCTTATATATTTCTTGTTGTCCAGAGTGGAATTTTCGGAATTTATCTATGAGGGTAACTAAAGAAGTTTCCTTGTATACATTTTCAGAGCAATGAGAGAAGCAGAAGCAAACAAGTTGAAGCTTACCCCTCAATATTTGGAGCTCAAATTCATTGAAGCAATTACTAACAACTCAAAAATATTCTTTGGAAACAAGGTTAGACACTTCAGTCCTGTTCTGGGTATGTGTGTGGGTGTGCTATTTGGTCTAAAAGTCCTAGATTTGTTATGCAGGTACCCAATATGGTTTTTGATCAGAGGCTGCTTGGAAATTTTTTGCTAGATATAACCAAAGACGGGAACTTGGAGTCTTAAGTTCTAAGATCATTTCATGGATGTGAAATTATGAAATTAGGGAGAAAGAGGTAGGTGATTTTTGTCTTGTTTCATAATTTTTTGGCGGTTACCCGTTTCTGTTGGCTACTGTTGTGGAGAAAATAGAGCTATGTTTGGAAGAGTTTTGGAATTGTGATTCTAGCTCTTAGTTTGCATATGGTGTTTGGTTGTGGCTTTCAAAAATTCAATCCACACTCACTTTTGAAAACTTGGTCGAAGGCAGGAAAATTTGGGCTAACCGGTCGTCCCACCGATTGATCGGAACAGTGTAATTTTTTTTTTTTTTTGCAATTGACACATTAATTTTTATATATTCAACAAAAAACATTTTCCGAATTTTTAATTTTTTTTTATGAGCTTTAATAGAATTTTGAGTTGTGTGTTTTGTTATGAGTTGTAAGTTTTTGTATCAAATATTATGTCATATAAAAAATTTCTCACTCAATTCAAATATTTTTTTAAAACTTATTCATTAAATAAATTTTTCACATTCAAATTATAATTTCAAAACTTATAAACTTAAAATACAACTCTATTATTAAATCATATTTAAAAAATTTTACTAAACGCAACTTAGTGTTCTACAATTAGATATAGGGAAAAGGAAGAAAAAATATCACGGGCAGTACATGTTTGTGGCGAACTTTTTGGTTGCAACTGGCATTTTGAAAATGGCTACCTTGTTCTGCTGTTACTTTTTTGGGCATGAATTGGGAATTAGTTCTGTGATCATATCTTCTCCTTCACCATGGCTCACACCACTCTGGCAAACACACCTGCTTTCTTGAGCAGCATCCGACCGTGTTATGCAACTTTTCTGCGTTTTTATGAAGCCAGAGTTGTTGTAGGGCTACTGGTTACTAAAAGGGTGGTGTTATGTGCCGAAGAAGTCCTTATAGGAGTGTGCAGTACCGGATTGGGTGCTTGAGCTTGATCTTTCTTGTTTTTCAGCAACAATTTGTTTTGGGGGTTCATTTCTTTATTTTGAATTTTGAATTTTGAATTGAATCAATTGTGTTTCTGCATCAGCCATTTTTTAAACCGTAATGGCTCAAATCGTGAACCTCTTTGTATATGTGAGAATAAAGGTTTCATTACAAACCAAATAATTGATACCAAATGCTTAGTAGATATATTTTTTAACTAATTGCGGAAGTAAAAATATGAGATGTAAATAAAAGACGAGAGTTTTTGAAAATTTATAATTATCTATTTCATTGATTTTAATGTCAATTTATAAAATATAACTGGGAGATCTAACAAAAGTCTAATAACCTACTAAATAAAAGTCTAAAAGTCTGGACTTAAAAAACTTTTTTTCAATTTTCTAAAAGCCTAGAGCCACAAGTCAAAAAGCCTGAACTTAGGCTGACATAATTTTCTACAATACAAACAAAAATGTTTATCAACATAATACATATGCAGTTCTCCTCTCTGGTTTTTAAAAAGAAAAACTGTTGCGAATAAGATTTTGTTAATCTCATCTTTTTCTTATTGCTGCCGATGTTATCATGTGTGCTGGATAAGTATGCAGTTGATTCGGCATATCTGCAACGTGTCTTCAAAGGCCCACTATACTTCCATCATATTTTTTAGATAGTGCATGAAGACACTATCTTCGAATAATAGAGAATCTTGGGCTTGACTCTATTCTTGTGTTCTGAAAGTTTTCACCTCATCAGCTTGCATAGCCAAGTCTAAATGAAGATCTAACAAATTTCTTTTTGCTAGATTGTTGAGGAAGTCTTCTACTTCACTTTGTTGTTTAGCAGTTTTTGTATATAAAATTGGTTTCATAGTAACAAATAGTCTTCTTCCATCCGTTACCATGAAAGGCAATTCACTGCAACTTTTTATGCTTTGTGCAACTTGGGACAACAATATTAGACTTTCTACCAAATATTGTTTAGGACATATGACTTTAATTAGTTCGTAAGGATTAACAATCTTGCCTTTTGAATTTATTAAAGGTCTATCATGAGCTAATTTTGATTGTTCAGTTTTTTTCAAATACCAAATTTGATATTGCTGATAGAATTTTTCTCTTTCATGTCATCCAATGGTGCTAGCAATCCAAAAAGTGAAATATTTGCTCAATTTATAATTTGTTATTACTTATGTAAGTATTGCCTTGATCATCTCATATTTTTTTTTCATTGTATAGATGAGAACTTTGAAGAATAACTTGTTATTCCCCAGTCAATTTCTTCAGAGATCCTCCAATCATTATCCTCATAGAACCATTTTTGGGTATTTAGGAATAATATAGTTTTTGGAATATCATCTTGTAAATTGATCTTATAAATTGATTTGGAAAGAATTTGTTTAATTCTTTCATAATGATCTTCTACTTTGTCTTTAATAATTTTAAAAATTTCGCAGGGAAGAATTGTTCTTGCTTTTTCAAAAAGACAAACTTTTCTAATTGTTTCAAAAGAGGGATTTGAATATTCATGGTTTATGAATTCAAAAATTTGAAAAAAAGTACTTATTTTTTCAAATTTAAAATCTTGATCCCGATTCATTTGTTTAATGAGTTGAAAACAAAGTTTTTATAACTCATTTATTTTAATGGTTTGTTCCACTAATTGAAATGATAAATTAGACATGTGTGAACGAAAACCTTTTTTATTTTTTGAAATGTGGGTTTTCCACACACCATTTAATTTATCATAAATTTTTCTAGGAATACTAGAATTAAAAAAGTCATTAATTTCAGATTCATCTGTTTTAGATTTTTGAAATTCAAAAGGAACTTGATTAGTTTGTTGCTGTTGAAAAATAGGCGTTGATCGAGCACTATAGAAAGCCTTTTTGGCTTTTGTCAAATTGTCATACACTTGATAGCCGGCTGTAGGGAATCCCACAACTTGCACGTTGTAATCTTTCTAAGGATTATTTTATTTATTTACAAGGTACACGTTGCACTAATAATGAAATAAATACAGGTAGTCGATAAATTGATTTAAAAAAAAATAAAAAAACAAATTATAAAGCTTTTGGCTACTAAATATTTTGGTAGCCAAAAATTAAAGCAAAGGTTTTTGGTGTCTAAATATTTAGTAGTAAAAACAAACAAAAGGCTACCTTTTAGTCGCCAATAGCTAAATTCATTTTTATGTGGAAACTTTCGGCAAATAATATTTTAGTTGCCAAAATGCTACATTTGGTGACTAAAAAATTTTTAGTAGCCGAAAGTTATAAATTAGCGACCAAACAAATTTTAGTCACCAATACTATTGCCGACAAAATATACCCGACTAACTGGGTGACTAAAATTTTTAGTTGCCATTGACTTTCAGCGAACAAAAATGAGACTTTAGCGACTAATTTTTTAGTAGCCGAATGTGTATTTTCTTGTAGTGAATTAAGATCTCCTTTATTTTGTCGCTCCCCTTAAATAAAAATTTTTTTTAAAAAAAATTTAAAATTCCTTTATATACTAGTATTAGTTATTAATTATTTTTGGGAAATTTGGCCATAAATCCCTCAAGAGGCATTGACAAAAATTATATGAGTACTTTCAAAAGCCCTTAGTATTTTAAAACATCTTTCTTATCATTCTCATAGTCACTGTTTGTCTCCACTATCTCATATGAGATTGACGATCTCAAATATGAGATTTATTACCTTAGATTTGAAAATCGATAATTCGTTCTCTCTCTCTTTTTGACTTTGTTTCTCTCTCATTCGATCCCTCTCTCTCTATTTCTCTTTCGTTCACTCCTTCTGTAAACTCTTGTTTTTTTGTTCGTTCCTTTTTTATTTTATTTTTTCATAGGCGAAATCGCAATTTTAATCTGATTTAAGTAAAATTGTGTCCTTCTAACCAAAAAAAAAAAAAAAAAAAGGAGTTGTGAGAGAGTTTTGCAAATAATGTTTTTTTTTTTTTGACAAAAAATGAAAAGTCTGAGGGACTTGTGGCCAAATCTCCCTTTATTTTTAAGTTGTACAGATTCACCTCTTCTACGTTTTAAAAGAAAATTGGAGTAGATACACGAGATAAATCTCTATATTTATGAAACATGAAATTCAAAGTGTAAAATTTAATAATGTGGACAATATATATACATATAGAATATAAAAAAAATTGATTTCTCACAACTAGTGCCAATAAATTGTCTTAGAAATGTTCGGTGTGTTTGGTTTGTGTTTTAAAATCAGTTTTGAGGAGGAAAAAAAAGTACAAAAACGTGTTTGGTTGGTTTTTTTTTTTTTTTTGAAATATTCTCTATAAAATAAGTTTTCAACTTTATTCTCAAGAGAATTGACTCATCTTTATCTTGTTTCTAAGAGAATCCACTCACCTTTATCTTCTATCGTTTACTTCTGTCTCTCAGTTTTACCTTTCTCTCACCTCCACTACTTTGTTAGAAAATTTTGCTCACCAGTCCAACAGCGTTCTCTCTCTCTCTCTCTCTCTCTCTCTGAAAGAAGACAATTGACAAACCATGTGGTACTTATTATATGGGCCAGTATTGTATTTGAAAAAATATGTTAATTACATATAAAATATACTTACAATAAATATGAAAATCATATAAATAAATAAATAAAACAATTACATATAAAAATGGAAAAACCCTTTTTTTCATTTTTCCAATTTTTTTTTAAATTTGGGGGGAGGGGGGGGGTTCCTACTAATATCGAACGAATATTGTATTTGAAATATGGCACTATTTTGTTTGGGAAAATATGTTAATTACATATAAAATATGAAAATAATATATTAAAAATGAAAATATCCAATTATGTATAAAAATGGAAAAATCCAATTATGTATGAAAATAGATTTTTTTTTTTTTGGTTGCATTTTTGAAGGTTTTTTTTTTTTTTTTTTTTAAATTCAGGGTGTTTTTTTATTTATTTTCCTACAAAAATCAAACCAAATAGATTTCTGAGATTTTTTTTCAAAATGCGTTTGCCAACATGTTTCAAAACTTATCTTGGAAAAAGTAAAACCAAACACATTTCTGAGAGTTTTTTTTTTAAAAAAAATATGTTGGTTTGATTACTCCAAAAAATGTGTTTGTAGAGCATATTTTAAAAATCTTTCTCTCAAATCTAAACCAAACAAGGCCGTTGTCTTTTGTAACTCAAC
This sequence comes from Camellia granthamiana, assembly GCA_036172215.1. NCBI lineage: Eukaryota > Viridiplantae > Streptophyta > Magnoliopsida > Ericales > Theaceae > Camellia > Camellia granthamiana. The sequence goes on from CM069904.1 coordinate 124,088,943, forward strand.
ATGAATATAAGAAAACATGCTTTATTTATTTTTGTTCACCTTGATATCAATAGAAATTGATATTACAGTTAATTTTTTTTAAAAATATTTGTGTTAATATATATATTTGCTCCCTATCTGATTATGTTCAGTAAAAAAGTTATTCAACAGCTAAGTTAATCACTATTGCATAGTCCAAAATTATGTGCCACACACCTCCGAATTGTTTGATTGACAAATTCAATATATTGACAATTGAAAACATTCAATTAATAGCATCTAAAATATTATATTATTGAGGATTAGAAATCCATTTCAATGGTATGTAGTGAATTGGAGGACCCAATTAGCATTATATACCCTGCTCGCGTGATTACAAAGACATCATCCAACACAAAGTAATTAATTATATATAAATGTTTTGCTTAATCTTGTAGAATTAATCATACAATGGACCCTATGCTAGCTCATTGCCAATTATAACCCAAAAACATTTCACAAATGTTAGAGATTCTAAAAAAATTATCAAAAATTTTAAACAACATTCGCATAAGTATAGATCTCACACCCATGTATTGAGTTGAATTTATAATAATTTTTTTGAAGTTCCTAACATTTCTTTATAATTTATTTACTTTTTTAATCATCGATCTAGACCATTAATCAGGGTGGTAACTATCATCTCAGCCAAATAAATGTTAGGAAAGCGTGAATCCGGATAATTACTCATCACTAACCATGCTACTATGGATTCAATTTTGCCATAAGTTAGCAGACGGTTGCTAGGGGGCAACACCTCCTTGCTGGAAGGAGGGGGTTTGGAGGGCTTGTCCCCTGACTTGAATTTTGGGAGAAAGAATATTTATGGAATTTGTGCACTTGTAAATTGTTATCCTAATTTCTATGTATTTATAGTTAAGGGAAAGCGATAATCTCTTATAATCTTTTGTAACCTTTTTTTATGATGGCAAAAACTACAAGAGTCATAAATATAATCCTAATTTGGGATGAATCACGTAAACTTTGTTTGTATATGTGTGTGATTTTCTCTTGTATGCTTATTTGCTTCTGCATTTCGCATTTCATCAATTCTGGTTAGACATTATAAATTCCTAACAGTGAATACAAACCTAACACTTCGTAATATTTGCACAAAATAACTATCTCAAGTTGCATGGGATCCTCTGTTTTAAAATTTCGTTGTTTGTCTATTTCAATGCATTCTTAATCACATAATTATATTTTGATATTCTTCAATTTTAAGATTCTCACTTTATTATGAGAACGTGAATGATGATGCATTGAGACTTAAAAAAAAAAAAAACTTTATCCAAACATAGAGGATAATATTGAAGAGGTCTTATCTATCCACCGCAAGAAATATATATCAATCTTTTTCAAAAAAATAAAGATTGAGAGTTCTAATTTTAGAACTCTAAAAAGAGTTTTAGTGATGTAGTAAAGAGTGAGGCCCACATGTGATGTGATATGTGTGTTTATATATATATATATATATATTTTTTCTGTTACCACATCGTTAGAACTCTCTTTAAATCTTTAAAATTAAAGCTCTCTATCATTGTTGTTTTCAGAAAGGGGTGTGGCTAACTCTTCAAAACTGTGACCAATTTCAGTAAGGATAAGCCTTTTGGTGATGGTTGGACTGTCCAAATCTTGCATTACTTGGGTCCGCCGTTGCTTCCATCTCCTTTTGGGGACTGTTTGGATACACGTTTAATTGGAAGACTGACAGGTTTTCTAGTAGGCATTGGAACATCAAACTAATCTTCCAAAAAAAATAAAAAAATACGGAAAATTCATTGAAAATGGGGAAGCGTGGTGTTCATCCTTTTTAGTAAAGGAAAATTATTAGTAGATGTTTTTGGATTAGTGTTTCATACGATTTATCAATTTAAATCTAGGTATTAAGAAGAGAGAAATTAAAATCTTATAATCAGCAAAAATAGAGCAATTTCAAGCGATATAGGACACATTCTAACAACTTATTTGGTTGTTCCAACAACTTGTTTAGTTGTATATTTTAAAAATAATTTTGAGATTATTTATATATATATATATATTTGTAATTGAATAGATGAGTGTGAGAGAAAAATTTATTGATTGATGTGTAAAATGTGAGAGAATGAGAGAGGAGAGATGAGAAAAAAAAAGTGATTGATTGATGTGTAAAAAAAACAAAAAGAAAGAAAGAGATAAACAAAGAGGAGGGAGAAAATAATTTTGAAAACAATTTTCAAAAATTGTACACCAAACATAGTTTTTGAATTTTTCATTGCAAAAGTAATTTGAAAATTTAACCAAACACAAGTTGCTAATGTAGCCGTGCCTTAGGATGCGATGAGTGGAAGGTCTGAAGTTCGAGTTGATGTATCAACGGTGGCCCTTTTAAGTTGTAACCTAACTGTACTAAGGGCTATTTTGAGAAGATAGTTATAATCAACTTTTTTGTAAGAGGAGAAGTGGATTACAACCTACTTTCCAAAAGGAACCTAAAATAAAATAAATGGGATCCTTTATTTTTTTTGATGAAATTAATTAGTTTTCAAATAAAATTTTTACTATAAAAAATATATATAGATTCAAGGCTTTGATATAATATGGGTGAATGGGACCCATCACCCTGTGGGTTGTGTGGCCCTAATTTTAGGAACTAAAAGTATAATTAATTTTTTTTTTTAAATCTTTACTTTGTTTTTAAATAGCATTCACGTGTGGACTAATCCGTCATTAAGCACCTTATTACCTATATGTGTTCTCATCAAATAATCTAAACCACCACCAGTGCAACTTTCATTTATTTAAAAAAGAAAAAGGAAAAGAAAAAAATGAATGAATGAATGAAACTTTCTTTTTCATCATACACATTTTAGGGGTTGAACTATTCCTATGATGGAGGCTTTTATTTATTAGGTCAATGAGACGTGGTCAAGTAAAATTTGTTCAAATTCCTACAAAATTCGCAAGATATTGGAAAAGAGGGTCAACCAACTTTTTTAAATTGCCAATTTAGCTATTGATTAGACAAACAATTCATTAAATCTGAGAAAACAGTATTGAACAAACTAAAATGCTCAACTAAATCAAGGTATAAGAACTAGTGAAAACATCTAGAATGTGTCGGCAAAAAACGGGCTATGTGGTCATGTTAGAGCTAGAGTATTTCAGACACGAATCTAAGATAATACGACACGAAAATGGCACGTCACAATATGATTCTCACCTCTAGGTACACTCACAAGTACTCACTATACTATACAACAAGAGAAAAAAGAAAAAGAAAAAGAAAAAAAAGAAATGATTACTTTTAGAGAGAGAAAAAAATAAATATTTTCTTTGTTTAAATATAAATAATTACTTTTCTCCTATCTTGTTTGATTAGATTACATAAAAATAAATAAATAAACAAAATCTACATTGTTCAATCAAAGTAATCTTTCATGATATATTTTTTTTAAACTTCTTTGTATATAGACAGGTAATTTTGATACAATGAAAAGTCAACGTTAATTGATTTCTTTTATCTCCACATTTTTTCAATTTTTTGAGAGATTCAAAAAGTGAGTTTTAAGAATTGTTTCTCTTCACTTCTTCATATTTCACTCAATTTATCTCCTTTTTTGTTATCCAAACAGGTGATTAGTAAAAAATGATTTTCATTTTTTCCTATCTAAATTACATAATCCCAACGAACTGTAACTCCTTCCCAACAACCCATTTGGATTGATAGGTTTGGTAAGAAAAGAAAAAAAATGATAAGAAAAGAAAATTGTATCATTTGTTTAAATGATTAAGTGAGAAATAGTGAGATCAAAGCGAGATAAATGATGAGAAAAATAATTATGTCATTTCTTCTCCTTCACCTAAAATTGATGAGATTCGGTGGAAAAAAAATTGATTTTTTTTTTAACAGAGTGGAAATGAAATTGATTGAATGATTAATTTTTTGAAATGAAGAAATAACCCTATAAAAATGAAAATACCAAGTATTACCCTCTCTCTCTGCTTTTGTGAATTGTTGTTTTCACTCAGCTTTCAAGTAGGAAATAAAAATAAAATCTGAATGAATATGACTTGTGTACTTTTCAAATGTGCAAGATGGTTTGTGCATGTATTTTACATTTGGATAATGATATGAAACCTTTTGTAATGAAATAAGATTAGAAAAAAAGAGGAAGAAAAGGACTCATTTATAGCGGGGAAACTACTGTTTCAATTCGAGAAGAGCTAAAACTTCAAAATTTCAAAAAAATTAATTTAGAAATAATTCAACATACTTCTTTATTAATTATTTAAAATATAGAAAATAAATATATATAATATCTAAGAGATCTATTGTTATTACAATGATCTCATTTACTTGTCTACCAAGTGAGGAGATTGTTTGGATGGTAAATTACCAACTAGATTGTTAGTCCAGGTGGACTACTGATCTCATTCAATAGCTGGACTAGTGGTCCTGTTGAGCAGTTGGGATTCAAAATCCAATTCCATAAGATTTAAGGTAAGGAATAAATGTTTTGGGAAGCAAATAAAAGAGCTAGTTTTTAACTTTTTAACCCATTTTGGATCATATTACCTCTCACAATTTTTACCCACAAAAAGACAAAATAGACTAAAAAAGTCAAAAAAATCAGTTTTTACTAACTTCCCAAAACACCACTGAGAACTCTAGAAAAAGAGCTTTAGAGGAGCTCTAATGGGTATGGGGTCCATATGTTATGTGATGTGTGTGATTTTTTTTTATTTTACCCTTGCCACATCATTAAAACTCTTTTTAAAACTAAAAAATCAGAGCTCTCTATCATAATTGTTAAGGTAAAATAACTATTTGCAACATCAATATATTCTATATACCCTTATTTTTATATGCAATCAATATCAATACCAAACATTGTTTTTGTTTTTTGTTTTTGGGTACAATATCAATACCAAACTTGGAACCTCTTTGAATGTAGAAAAAAAATAAAGAAGTACAAAAGTAATATTAGGTATCCAATCAAAACCAATAGCCAAAATGTAAAATGTAGATGAACAAAGCAACAGATTATACATCAATATGTTTGTTATTCTTGGGACGAAAACATTTAAAAAAAAATCTCATCAAGATTTGATTCTTCAATATTTTCTATTCCTGAGGTTGAATTATAGACTACAAATTAACAATCATACATCAAAATTCATGCTTGTTAACCCTTAATGCTCTTTTTAATATATATATATTTAAACAATTGTAACACTTTAAACATTATTATCAAATTACATAAAAGAATGGTTACTAACTGAACACTCCTAAAAAACTTAATTAGCAATCTCACTTTTTTTGTTTTGTTTATTTTGTTTTGAGGTAAAAATCTGTTAAGTTTGAAGGAGAAGTGATTTTTTAACATTGTAAATCTAGTAAAAGCGTAGTCCTTTTTTTTCTTTTCTTCTCTTTTTTTTCTTGAAAAACTTGACAACCACACTTTCTGTGATACCCCTGTTCCGTAATATGCTAATTGGTCCTTAATTTGAATATGATTATGTGTTTAACATGATTTTGTGTGCCATTATGTGAATGTATGTGATTTTGAGTTTCTATTTGTTCACCGTAGGAACATCTGTTCGAATAAACTGCTTTAGGAATTAAATTGAGGGCCTTATTGGCCACAGAACCCGAAATTGATTGCGCCAACGTGATTGGCATAATTTTTAGAACCTACGGTAAAATTTAATTGAAAATTTATTCGGGTTAGATTAAATCGATTAAATTGATGAATAGTGCCAAATTGCTTCATTATTATTATTTTATTGTGAGTGGTGGTTTATGTAAAAAGGCACTATGGACCCATTCTCTCTTATATCCTCATTTGGCTGATCAAACACTAAGGAGAAAGGGGAGAGGGTCGGCTAGAGTGAGAGAGAGTGTAAGAAATTGGAGTTTTGGTTCAAGACTTGAATCTTTTGAAGAGTTAACTCAAGAATTGACTAGAGCTTAGGAGATCAAAGTTTCTAGGTGAGTAATTCTTGGATTATAGTTTGTAATTTTGTGTGTGTTCAAGCTAAATTGGTGATCAAGAATAAGATTGAAATGAAATTGGGTTGTGTTTGTTGAATTGAAGCTTAATATGTGCATGCATGTAGGAATTTCTTTGAAATTTGCATGTTTGAGCACAAATTTGTGTAATCCATGTGAAATGTTAAAGGAAACTCATGTTTTGATCATCATTTGAGTTATTCAAGTTGAGAATGGGGCTAATTCATCACATGCATGTACATATCATGTAAATGGGAGCTTGAATGCATGGAATTATATATTGTTAATGAGTTTGATGGGAGATTGGGGCATGCATGTGACTTATTTGTGAAATTGAGCCTCATTGAGTTGTAATTTGGGGTTTATACCATGTTAGCATGATTATACATGAGAATTGAGCCATTGCATGCAAGAAATGTAGCTGGGAAATCGATTTGAAGCTCAAGAATGCAATTCTGGGTTTTCCAGAAATTTGAAGCCCGCTCGAGCGGGAAACACTCTGCTCGAGCGTGAATTTCGTGCTCCCAGCACTTTTTACAGAGTTGGATGTCCGCTCGAGCAGGATATCTCACGCTCGAGCGTGGAGCTTTTGTAGACAGGCCTTTCGCTCGAGCGCTCTATTCCACGCTTGAGCGCATTTTTCATGCAACCAGTACTTTTGCAGGCCTTGAGGATCCGCTCGAGCGAGGAAGTCTACGCTCGAGCGGGGACCATGTTTTCTGAAATTCTATTTTTGCATTCTGTGTTCTGTTTTCTGTTCTCTTTCACTTACAAGCACTCTTAGGCATATGTTAAGCATTGTAAATGAGATAAAGAGATAAAAATAAAGCCTAAAGAGGAATATGTGAATTAAAGAACGGATTGAATTGTTAGTGACCCTTTTGTATTCATGAAATGTGTAGGGTCAAGCTCCAGGGCAAATCCACAAGCCGATCACTGTGAGTAATATCAATATTTGAAAGCTTGTAAATGTTCAATTGTTTATTCCCTTACAAGCTTTATGATTTGCTAACTGGGATTATGGACTAAAGGTCGTTTTGATAAGCATAAATGGACCAAAGGTCGTTTTGATAAACATAAATGGACCCAAGGTCGTTTTGATAGAATTGAATGGACCGAAGGTCGTTTTGATAGAAACGAATGGACCGAAGGTCGTTTTGACATGAATGAGTGGGCCAAAGGCCGTTTTGACATAAATGAATGGGCCGAAGACCGTTTTGACATAAATGAATGGGCTAAAGGCCATTTTGACATAAATGAATGGGCCGAAGGCCGTTTTGACATAAATGAATGGGCTGAAGGCTGTTTTGACACGAATGAAAATCTAAAAGGGCCAAAGGCCAGAATGTTTGGAACTACCGTCACCTGATTTGGAGTTTCGTATAGTTATATATACCTGTTAAATAGAATTATGAATTGGGCCCAAGGCCGTTTGGAACATGTTGTTCTACATTGTTATGTAAATTCTGTATTTGATATTATTCACTGGGCTATCGCTCACGCTCATTCATGTGTTTGTAGGCGAGCCAAGAGAAGTACAAACCCAGCCCCAGTGAAGTCTGCCAAGAACAACAAGAGTTTTGGAGAGTCAGCCTTCTGTCTCACGCATGAGACCATCCTTGTCCTTTTATTATGTACTTATGTTTCGTCTTGTTGGCAAGGACTTTGTGTATGTCTGTACATAGTCTGTTATAGGTTGACTCGTTTTGGATGATCCTGTCTGTAATGAATTTTATGGAACTGTACTTGATGTGGGTTATTAACGCATATAGGTATGGTTTGTTTTGAAGTGCATATAAGCACAGCTCTATGGACAAAGATTTTAAATTTTTGCTTCCGTTTGGCCCCTCTTTACTCCGATGAGTTATGTCTGTTTTGTATTGAGGCCGTAGGTAATCTCAGGATTACTGGCTGGTTATGTCCTTAACCCATAGGGGCAGGTTCGGGTCATGACACTTTCACTATGCTTTCAAAATAAATAAGAAACTAAAAAGCATGGTAAACACATTTTAGAAAATGTAGCGTTTTAGCATAACTTTGAAAATAAGTGTAAAAGTTGTTCAAATAAATAATAAAAATATAAGACAATAAACAAACCCTCAAAACGAAATACTTCTACTTAGGACTTGGTGTACAATTTATATGAGAGAGTTCAAGAACGTTGTTGAAAAATTCGAAGATCTTTAAAGATTTTTAAAGAAGACTTGAATTCCTTTAGAAATGATGAGAGGTTTAAATTCTTCAATAGTCATAACTAAGAATACAAAAACAAAGAGATGATGAAGATAAGAGATTGGGTGAAGAAGTAGGCAAAATAGTTAGAGAGAGAATAATGACAAGGCTCTCCCATAAATCTCTCACTTTCACTCTCAAGGTTAATAATGGAGAAGGGAAATTAGTTCTTTTCCAAGAGTTATCTCCCCAAAATCCATCCCTTGTAAAGCTGTGGGTGGGTGTTATTTATAGGCACCTCATGATGTAGGATGGAGCTCATGTGCAAGGCACATCGGAAATATTCTCTCTAACCACCTTGTCCGAGGAGGTGACCTCTCCGAGGATGAAGAAAACCCTCGAGGAGGAGATCAACATCTCGGCGAACCCTTCTTCTTAGCCACACCTAACTAATGATCCCCAATCTTCCCAATGGGCCGAGGTAGTCCTAGAGGACCCCCCGCCACTAAATAATGCCGAGTCTCATGGACCTCCCGAGGTCGTGCCACCTCGACCCGGGTATAGACTAAATGAACCGATAAGTGAATTCATCTCCACCCCTCGTCCTCGGGATTCAGGCCCTTTGTTCGGACTCTAAACTCACTTATGATTCTGGTGGGTTGATTCTAGAATGCTCCAAGTCCACAAATGTTCTGGGACTCACCAATGGAGCAGCTTCTAGATTGCGATCGAATCTGTTCGAAGCCCGAGTGCCTCGGATCTCTAAACTTGCTCAATACCCTTTCAAGTCCAGGCCTGAGTAAGTCTCTAAGTTCGTGGATCTGAACCCTTTCGAGGCTTAGAGCGATTCGGCCCGTTTGATGGCGATAAATCCAGGCCTACCAATCTTGGACTTGCGATAAATTCGGATCCACCAACCTTGGACTATTGGGCTTAATTAATTTAGTGGGTTCAAATTAACTTCTCTTACACACTTTTAAAGGACCTATTATAATGCATATCCCTAAAAAAGCACCTTACACAATATAAGCATAATATAAGCACAACGTTCGCTAATTAATATCACAACACATTATTAGGATTGGTTTGGGATGTTCTAAAAAAGTGCACTTTTTTACTTATTGGCTTATATGGGTTGGGTTTGGGTTGGGTTTGATGTGATGTGTTAGAGAGGTGATGTGATTTAAATAAGATAATGTGACTTAAATAAGATAGTGACTTTTTGACCTTTTGTATTATTTAGTAGATGCCAAACTTGACCTTAGTTTTTTTACCAAAATAGTTCAAAATATTTCTCAACACAAATCATTCGTCATATTTTCAACACACTTTCCATAACATAATCACAATGGCCGCCATTTATATTTTTTAACATAGAGTGGCCAAAATAACATGCCATAAATATTTGTAACTTTCACTATAAAAATTTCTCTCTCTTTCAGTAATTGAAGAATGCATGACTATTTTATCCCCTATTTTCAAATAAGATGATCATATACCTTATATTGTTGATTGACTATAGAATTACATAATAAGTTGTTACTAGACTCCAAATAAAATAAATTTAGCCCAATATAAAGCCTCGTTTGTCCATAAGTTATTTTAGCTAAAAAGTCAAAAAGTCATTATAAATTACCACATCACTTTTTTTTTATTATTTTTCCACTTATTTTCTTAAAAAAAATATAAAAAAAAAAATCACTAAAACAACCAATTTCCAAAGGAGCAGCAAAGACTCGAATGTTTCTATCAAATTCTTTATGAGTTCTTCTCATTTTATGTCCTCATTATTGTCCTTTGATGCATATTGATTCAAAAGCTCTTTTTGTTTAGTTCATCAATAATAAGATTTTCATCCGAATTCACACCTACCAAAAAAGTTACGTATATAAATTCATTGACAAGTCCTTATAAAGTAGAGATAAAATAGAATACATTTGCCTTTGCCATATTAAACAGAATATATTTATATATTTGTCTTGTAATTTCTAAAATTTTATAATAAAATCATCTTTTTTTTTGCTGATAAATATATATATATATATATTTACATAATGAACTGTGTGGGTTAATCATTAGGTGGCCTGGCCCTGGACATTCATCATTTGAACCATTTTTTTCTTCTTCTTCTTTTCTATATGGCTGTTATATATGATGAAAATATTATTTAAAAGAGTAAATTACAAATACATCCCTGAGATTTACTTAAATTATAAATTACTTTCTGTGATTTTAGAAATTACATTATGTCCCCTAAGGTTTCTAATTTCATAACAAATAGGTCATTTTATTAATAAATCATCAAGTTAATTAATAGTTTTTAATAATGCTAAAATTTTATTTCAATTAATAATTCAGATAATTTTATTATTGTATAGGTGAACAGTTAGAAATTTCACTTTTTCAATTAATTCTATTAAATAAAAAATTCTGACAGTGAGGTATTTGTAATTTTCCAAATCATAGGAGGCAATTCGTATTTTAAGCAAACGTCAAGGAGTGTATTTGTAATTTACACTTTTTAAAACAACTCTTTATTTTTGTATATGATATGATTTTTTTTTATGTATCATGTAAATTCAATTAATAATTTGTAAATATGATGAATCTCACATGCATATATATATATAATTACATAAATAAAATAAAATGGTAAAACACATTCAATAATAAATTTTATTTTCTTTTTTTTCTTTTGTTGACTTTTTTAGAACATTTTAAAATAAGTAGAACTTACGTGTAGGTCCTAATAAGTAAACTTATTATCCAATAAGTCTTGTAAGAATTAATGGCGTTTTTCATCAAACACTATTAAAAAAAAGTCACTAATTATTAATTTTCAGCGACAATTTAAAATTTGTCACAAAAAATGTTACTAATTATAAATTTTAGCAATAGTTTAAAAAAATCGTCACAAAAAAAACATCACTAAGTTTCAACTTTCAGTGACAATTTGAAAAATTCGTCACAGAAAAACGTTACTAATTGTAAATTTTAACGACAATTAATAAAAACCGTGACCAAAAAAAATACTCATTTTCAATTTTTAGCGACATACGCAAAAAATGGTCACAACAAATTATTTTAACAATGCTTTTATTAAGATTTATTTTGCAATATGACTTTATGAGAATTAAATCCAACTATTTAGATTTATTGGTATTTTACTCGTAAAATAATTTCAACTTCATCAAAATCTAAGTAAGAAATTTCTGGAGCAAGTGCAAGAACAAGAGAGTCAATTATAAAAATACCTCTAGAGCCGGATCATCATCGAAGTGTGTTGTATATTTATGTAAATATCTTTTTTTTTATAGTATTTTTAGTTTTCATGTTCGATTGTTTTATAAAAGAAATAATGCTTAGTGGTTGCAAAGAAAGTGCAGAAAACATAATTAAAATGTATGAAGAAAGGGAGCTGATAGTTGTAAGCCAAGCTCACCCTTAGTTGTGATTGCCCATTTTTAGATTTATAAAACAGACATATAGACAGACTATTCCACATACCTTACCAAAGAATTGTTCCTCACCACCCACAATATATTTATAGAGAATCCCACCGCACTTATGTTTGGACCAAAGCCAAGGCCCTCAAGTGTTCTAGGTGCTAAAAAATATGTTTAACCTTAACAAGAGATTATAGATATTTAAACCTAAACTTTGAGTAAAGAATCCGAAAACCTTACCACTGAACCAACTCCGTGTTGGTAATGATTGCCCTTTCACCCAAGCCAGATGTCACACACATGAATCTCGTGTTTAGCCAAGCATGTAATGTAACCAACAATAATACACCAAGCCCCAATAAACAAGGGAGACTGTATAAATGACTATACATGGAATCATTATTCATTTTGACTGAAAAATGTTACACTTCATTACCCAATTACTATACTATCTTCTACAAAAGCATATAATTCAAGCTCTAAAATCATCAATTATTAAAATTTTAAAAAAAATGGAATACACAGCCACGCACTGCTTTTTTACTCACCTCCAAATACACAAAAGTTTAACTGCGCCGGGTAAAGTTGCAATTACACTAGTTTAGATGTTCCCAACTTCCAAGATGTTTAGAGTAGACCTGTGCTTCCAAACGGATTGTTTGTTTGTGGATGACCAACAGGGTTAGCATGAAATGCTCCGAACCCTGCATCGCCAAATGGATTTTGCGGGCCCATCATCAAATGTTGCTGATATGGATTTTGTGGGCCCATCATCAAATGCTGCTGATGTGGCTGTGGAGGATAGGCAGGTCGGTACGGACCAAAGGGATTGGTCTGCTGCTGCTGAGCCATTGCTGACATTTGCACCGATGGAGGTAGGGCAACATTGTTTGAGAAAGCAAATGGATCTGAGACTTCAAATGGATTTGGGGCTGGTGTTCCATACATGGCCTGCTGAGATGCTCTATATGCAGCATCATCGTACAAACTATTCAGAGTGAGCGAGTCCAATCCACCAGCCTGACATTCAATGGTGTTTGGAAAGCATGTGTAAGATCACCAAGTAATTCTTGAAACTCACAAATTCCAATAGTTATAAAACAATATTAACCATAATGCAAGTGGTGTATATGCTTTTTGTAGCATTCTTGGACTCCACAAATGTGTTAGTATACACATGGGATAGACAACTGTTGCGAGAAAAGGGTATGAAATATGTGTCCACACATACTTATTGCAGGTGCACCCGCATGTTTGGTAATTCAAGTTTACTATACAATCGTACATAAAACCTGACTCAAAATTCAAACCCATTTTAAGTAGATATTTAAAACTTAAGCACTATGTTATTATGCATTATCAAACACTTGATGGAATATCGATTGGCAACCTCAGCACCGCCACCCTTTCTTTTAATCCAGGGGATAGGGACAGAGACAGAGACAGAGACAGAGGGAAAAGGAAAAATTAAGGTAGTGTTTGGTAGAATTTTAGAATTATGATTTGAAAATAGAGTTATATTTTGAATTTGTGAGTTTTGGAATTATGATTTGAAAAGAGAGAATTTATTTGGTTATGAGTTTTGAAAAGAGTTGAATTTTTAATGTGACATATGAAATGAAAAAAGTTGTTTGGTTATGAGTTTTGAAAAGAGTTTTCAAAATTTAATTCAAAAACTTATAACTCATAACCAAACACACAATTCAAAACTCTATTGAAAATTCTATTCAAAACTCATAATCAAACTCTTTTTAAAATTCAATTCAAAAAAATAATGTCATTTTGGTCTAAAAATAATAATTTTTACATTTAAAAAATATCAAAAACAAATATTATTTTTTTTTTCTTCCAAATAACATGTGGCAATTGGCAATTGCAAAAAAAAAAAATTACACTGTTTCGGTCTACGAAGCACGGATACGGATACGGGATACGGGTACGATACGATACGGATACGGCGATATGGCAAAATTCGAAAAAGTAGGATACGGATACAGCGGGGATACGTTCATAAAAAATATTTTTTTTCACAATTTTTAGTAATATAACATACATAAAATAAAACTTCAACAATTTTTAGTAAGGGTTTTTTATTGATAAATCCCATCTAGAGATGTTTTATCCCAATAAGTCCACAAAGAAAAATTATAACCTAATTAGTCCCATATAGTTTTCTTTTTATTCCATAAAGTCCATTTTTCTAATTTTATATTTATACATGGACTATTATACCCTTATATATATATATATACTGTGTTAATACGTAACACACGTTCCTGTGATTTCGTGATTCAGTTTTGGCAGTTTCTATATTTCTAATTCAAATCGATACGTTTCTATCTTGCATGTTGTCGTTCTATCGTTCTGAGGCTTTGATGTGCTACGGTTCGATTGTTGCTGTTGTAGTCTGGTTCGATGATTTTCAAGTGAAGACGACGATTTTGAAGGTGTTCGATTCTGTCATTTTCTGGAGTATAACTGCCTCAAAACAGTTGTTTTTGAGTTTCTGGACGACTGTAGGATTGCATGATTAAGGTTAGTATCATTTTGGTTATGAATACATGTTCACTTTATGTTTTGATTTGTAGGATGGATCAGATGCTTTGTTTTTGGATTGATATGGATCGGATGCTCTATTTTTTCAATTACATGCATCATACGTGGTCATTGGAGGGGAGGTCATTCAGATATATGTTGAATGTTATAATATTCCTTTTACTTTGATGTATGCATAATGAGGCTCTGTGTGAGTGATATAATTCAGAGTATATTGAACAATGTGAATGTTTATATCATGTTAGTATTACGTGAAGAATGTGGATGTTTGCATTTTACTTTGATGTTTGCTTAATGAGACTCTGTCTGAGTGATATAATTGTGAGTATATGGATCAATGTGAATGTTTACATCGTGGTCCTGTGGAGGGGAGGTCATCAGATTAGTGATGAATGTGGATCCTCTATAATTCAGAGTATGTGGAACAATGTGAATGTTTACATCGTGTTAATATTACGTGAAGGATGTCGATGTTTGCATTTTACTTTAAGTTTTGCTTAATGAGGCTCTGTGTGAGTGATATAATTGAGAGTATATGGATCAATATGAATGTTTACATCGAGGTCCTGTGGAGAGGAGGTCATCAGATTAGTGATGAATGTGGATCTTCTATAATTCAGAGTGTGTGGAACAATGTGAATGTTTACATCCTGTTAGTATTACGTGAAGAATGTCGATATTTGCATTTTACTTTAAGTTTTGCTTAATGAGGCTTTGTGTGAGTGATATAATTGAAAGTATATAGATCAATGTGAATGTTTACATCATGGTCCTGTGGAGAGGAGGTCATGAGATTAGTGATGAATGTGGATCTTCTATAATTCAGAGTATATGTGTCAATGTAAATGTTTACATCGTGTTCATATCATGTGAAGAATGTGGATGTTTTCACTTTATTTTGATGTTTGCTTAATGAGGCTTTGTGTGGGTGATATAATTCAGCGTATATGTATCAATGTGAATATTCACATCTTGTTTAATGTGAATTATGGATTTAACACTTGAACTGTACTTGTATGCTTCTAATTTTCGCACAATGTGAATATTCATATCGGTTTGAATTATTGTTAATTGTTGTATTGTTTTGTTTTTACAAGAGATGGATAGCTTTATGATGTTGGTGTGTACATATGGTTGCAGTACCACTGTAATAAATGCTGTCCGCGCATTGTGTTATTCGCGTTTGGTGGACTGTTTGTGTGAAAAATGGGGGGAGTTGTCTGCTGGTTCTATTTCATTGTTTTGTAAATTACCTGGGATTAATAGGTGTGATTTGGAGAATGAGGAAGAATTTCAGAACATGTTACTGCTTGCTAAATCAATGGGGGTACAACATGTAGAAGTTGTGGTTGAGTTGAAAAGTGATATTGGTCAGTCAAGTAGCTCGGGATTGCTGCATGTGGGGGTTGAGGAAGATATTGATGCACTACGGAGATTTTGCCACCATAAGGAGAAGGTGTTGTTGTCAGCCCCTTGGGCAAATGGTATTACGCATGTGGGGCAACGGTTTGTTGGAGGTGCGCAAGAATTTCGTGATGTTTTATGTAAGTATGCCATCCAATGTGGGTTTCAGTTTACGTATGTCAAGAACGAGACAACAAGAGTTACAGCTGTGTGTGCGATGCGTGAGGAGAGAGGCTGCTTGTGGGCTATACATTATAGAACACAACGAGCAAATGGTTTTTTCTACATCAAGAGGTTTAGTGATGTGCATAGTTGTGGTACGGATGTCCGAACATCGAAGAATCCACGAGTTAGTTCGGATTTGGTGTCGAATACCATATCTGAAATTGTGAGGGACAAGCCGTTGACTCGGCCGTGTGAGGTGGTGACTATTTTGAAAAGGGATTATAGGCTAGATGTGAGTTACCATGTCTTATGGTTGGGTGTGGAGAAAGCAAAGGCTGGTATTCATGGAGATCACTCGTTATCGTTTGACCAGCTGCGGTGGTATTCGGATGCCGTGATGCGGTACAATCCAGGGAGTTATGTCAATATTGACTATGATGGGAGTAGTCAACAATTTTGTCGCTTCTTTGTGTCATTCGCTGCGTGTATTTCTGGGTTCAATGCTTGTCGGCCTTTATTATTTCTGGATGGAACATTCCTCAAAGGAAAGTACAAAGGTCAGCTACTTGCGGCAACGGCGAAAGATGGAAACAATGGTTAGTAGTTTTTTTTAGCTGTCTATTCATGTCAATATTCACTCTGAGCAACATAGTCTGGACAAATGAGTGATTGGTAAATTATAAGTAATGTGAACATTGACATTACTGTGCACTGATGTGAATGTTCACATCTCTGTCTGCTAATGATAGTAATGTGAACATTTACATTATTACACACTGATGTGAATGTTCACACTAGGGTATACTAATGTTAGTTGATCCATTAATGAACAGTACTGTGAATGTTAACATTGTCAGTGACTCAATAATCAACAATGAATTATTAATGGTCGTTAATGTGAATGTTCACATCGTTGATGTTTACGAACCTGAATCCAAAATTAACAATAGTAAATAGGACAATGTAGATATGAACATTCACATGACCTATTTCGTTTATACTGTTTTTTATTTACTTTGGAATATTGTGAACAGTTGTGTATTGGTGTTGTGTTGTAGGTCTATTTCCTGTTGCATTTGCGATTGTTGATTCAGAGACCATGGCCAATTGGTTGTGGTTTTTGCATGAACTTGGGAAGGTTGTTGATGGTAAGCGCCAGATTACTTTTATTTCGGATCGTAATCTTAGTCTGTTAGAAGCTATGCCAAAGGTGTTCCCATCGGCTCATCACGGTTATTACTTACAACACTTAAAGAGCAATTTAAGAGACCGGATGAAAGGAATTGATAATTGATTCAGGGATCACCTAGTAAGTAGTTTGGGTGATTGTGCTTACGAGCCAACTGTGGTAGGGTTCCATGAAAAGCTTGCAAAATTAAAAAAGGAGGGTAAACAACGAGCTCATAATTTTTTCAAGGACTTGGCACCTGAGCACTAGGCAAATTCATACTTCAGGTAATAATAGTTTCCTAAGGTGTTCCATTTGTGAAGTTTAGAATGGTAGCGATGTGAATTTTCAGTTTAAAATGGTAACAATCTTCGAATTGTGTTTCATGTTCAATGTAAATGATGTGAATGTTCACATCTGCTAATGATGACTGATGTGAATGTTCACATCTGTTAATTTGTCAAACAGTCATGCAATGTATTACAGATTTGAATGTTGACACGTGTCATATTTTGTTGTTATTGTTAACATTCACATCTGTATATCATTTAAGTTGACAACATAATAAGCATATAATGTGAACATTCACATTATTATAAACTGGTAGCAGATGTGAATATTCACATTATTATACCCTGATGTGAATGTTCACATCAGTGTATACTAATGTTAGTACTGTGAATGTTCACATCTGTCAACGTGAATGTTCAGACTTTTTAAATTCTGTATTGTACAATATTTGTGATATTGTGCAGGGGCATGCGTTATGGGGAGATGACATCCAATGCGGCGGAGTCATTTAATAACTGGATTAAAGAAGCACGTAATCTTCCATCACTCAAATGGTGGACACAATTCGTACTCAGTTAATGCGGCAAATGTCTGCACGGCATGACCAAGCAAACAAATGGAATGAAGTTATTTGTCCAACATTCGAAACAAGGCTTATGGATTCGTTCAATGACAGCAGGTCTTGGCAAGTTAGCAAAGCCAACGAGGATGTGTTTGAAGTTCATTCGATACCATCTGTTACAGTTGATGTTGCGAGGCGTACATGTTCTTGCTTCAAATGGCAAATCAACGGATTCCCATGTGACCATGCTGTTATTGCCATTCAGAAGAGCCGCTACAATCTCAATGACTGTGTGGAACATTACTTTCATGTAGAGACATATCGTGCATCTTATTCGAGTGCCATATTCCCTATACCATCGGTGGAGAAGTCGCCTTTTGATCCCACGGACTTCACTATATACCCGCCATCTGTGAAAAGACCACCCGAAAGGCCGAAAAAGAATAGGATCCCATCAAGGGGTGAGAAACTGAAGCAAATAAGATGCGGGAGATGTGATAAGTTGGGGAGCCATAATCGGAAATCATGCACGGAGCCGATATAGGATGCACCTTTTTCATTTCAACATTGTATTTTACACTGGATTCTTATATTCATTTTTGAAATAAGATTGTGTTGTGTTGGCAAACATTGGGTTGCAATAAGATTACGTTGCGTTGGCAAACATAATAATGCATTAGTATTTGATTTGTGTTTTATTTTCACTTTTGTAAGGTACCAATCTGACATTTATGTTGGTTGTGTTTTGGATGAATGCATGATGTTAACATTCACGCATGATGTGAATGTTCGCATTGTTGAACTTTCAAGCATTTCTGTGGTGGGAATGTTCACATTGTTGTTACTGTTAACAGCATCAAAGTAGATGACATGAATGTTTACATCAATGTAACCATTCACATCATCAACTCATAAGATGTGAATATTCATGACATCATTGTTGCCATTCACATAATCAGAAGTTATGATGTGAATATTCACATCATCAAATTATTAGATGTGAATATTGACTTGTGTTAAGAAATATCATACTCACACCTGTCGTATTGTGTTACATGAACACTTTAAGCAATATTCACATCCATGTAATATGGTTTAAAACAGAAGAAAGTGTACGATCATTCTGTGATGTGAACATTCACATCATGTCATGTGTATCCGAAAGAAAAAAAAAAAATACAATCTTAATGTGCATGACCAACGCAAAATAGGCCTGAAAATGCATATACATATATTGACTGAAAAATATCTGTACAAGCAGTGATAAAGACTTGATTTACAAATAAGCCAGTCTGCTCCAATATGAAAAATCTATTGACACTAAATTGTCTTAAATGTGGATAACAGATTTGGGTAATAGTGATAGGTGGACAACCCCCACCTATAGGTTTTCACATTGTACTGCCTTTCTGTGGTTCAGAAAAAAGTGTACTAATGAGTCTCTTATTTGACACCATTCATAGCGAGCTAGGCTGGCAACAATGTCTTCATGGTATACATGCGCCCTCATGATGTAACAAACTGCAGGCCCACAATCCATCCTGAAAATGCAAACTTATTGTTAGCTTTTGAAATGTAGGTAGGTAATGGTTGTGGAACATATGTATAAATTGATTTTAGGCTTACGAATTTGATGCTTGCTGAGGACAGATGTCCACTGATATGATTGTTTCTGAAGTATTTTGGCTTGATAAGTTGGTCCATAATAGTGATGATGGTCCAATGTTGTGCACCAAAGCTGTGATGTAGTCCCTCTGCCAACAATGAAATTTCATATTAGGCACCAACCAACATAGGGCATACGTCCAAGTTCAAATATTACACATCACGACAAGTATTATTTTTGTCAGCCAATTACCACTATTTGTGCTTTGTCAATATGTGGGTCATGTATGCCTTCTCTTGGACACAGCGAGTTATAATGCCTCCATACATTCTCTTTCACGTCGTATACAACAATTGTCCAGTGGAAGTTGTCATATATTGGGAAGATTAAGAATCTCTGGCCTTGATACTCTTTGATGTGTACATCAATCAGTTTATTCCTCTTGTGGAGGGGGTACTCTTGCATGATTTTCTGCACACAAAGGGCATACAATGATGTACCAAGTATTTATATCAATGTTTGATGTTACTGATGTGAATGTTCACATTTGCTAATGGGGAGTCATGTTACTGATGTGAATTTTCACATTTCGTAATGGTGAGTGATACTACTGATGTAAATGTTCACATTTCGTAATGGTAAGTGATACTACTGATGTGAATGTTCACATCTATTGATGTGAATGTTCACATCTGCTAATGGGGAGTCATGTTACTTATGTGAATGCTCATATTTCATAATGGTTAGTGATACTAGTGATGTGAATGTTCACATCTGTTGATGTGAGTGATACTACTTATGTGAATGTGTACAGCTGTTAATGTGAGTGATATTACTGATGTGAATGTTCACATCTGTTAATGTCAGTGCTATTACTAATGTGAATGTTCCCATTTGCTAATGGTGAGTGATGTTACTGATGTGAATGTTCACATCTGTTAATGTCAGTGCTATTACTGATGTGAATGTTCACATTTGCTAATGGTGAGTGATGTTACTGATGTGAATGTTCACATATGTTAATGTGAGTGATACTACTGATGTGAATATTTACATATGTTAATGTGAGTGATACTACTGATGTGAATGTTCACATTTGTTAATGTGAGTTATATTACTGATGTGAATGTTCACATGTGTGTATCATTTAAGTTTAACAACATAATAAGCATATAATCTTCAATGCGAATGATGTTAATGTTCACATCTGTCAATATGAATCTTCTTAAAGTTCATTTTATATTGTTGTCAACATTCACATCTGCCTATTATTTAAGTTAATAATATAAGCGTATACTGTTGAGATGAACATTCACATCTATTGAAACATAAACAAAATTAAAGTCTAGTGGTTACCAAACATGTGCTTGTAAAGATGAATGATGAATCCTCCAAACTTGGGTTGACTAGCCCTTGTAGTTCAAGTAGAATTTCACCATATGCATCTATCACCTGCAGAACCAGAGGGGTGGCAATACATTATTTGCAGTGTCTTTACTCTGTGTGTGTGTGTGTGTGTGTGTTTTGTATACATTTACAGTTGCCATACGTTGTTGGTTATTGATTCTTCCTTGATGATGTGTATGATGTCATCAAAATACACATCTTTAGTCTTTGAGTCCCCTCGCCACACTAGCAACCTGTGCATTGTTATTACAGAAAACGTTAATGTCAACATTGCACATTTATGAAATGATCTAATTTATTAAGTATGTATGTGAACTGAACATGAGCAAAAAAAAAAAAAACAGTTGGAGATATGTAAGATCACTTACTCATCACCGCCGTTCTTGTGCAAATTTTGGATTTTTTGCTTGTTGAGTTTGTTCATGTTAGCCCAGACCTTCAGTTTGTCGTTCAAGGTTAACTTCTTGGACTTTGTTGGCTGCTTTTTTGGTGGTTGCTTGTCTAAATCTTGTGCAATTTGGACTACATGTGATTGCTCTTCGGCTCCCTCTTTCCCTTTCTTCTGACCAGGCGGGTTGGGGTATTCAAACTCATCCAACCGATGTTCTTTCCTTACCTTCTGCTTTATGCGCTTTACCCTAGATGGAGGGCTGATAATGTATTCCAATGCTGCAGTGGGATGCTTGTTAAGACTGTCATGAGCCTTTTGTGCTTCAACTTGAGTGATGATGTGGACGGACTGATCGTCAAACAGGTCTTGAAGTATTGTTTTTTCACATTCCAAGTTGATGACCAACTTTGTCAGCCGCTGAATTTCTGTATCCTTCCACTCCATGCAAGTCTTCATGTCCATGTCCACATTGGATGGGCCCGATTGGTCAAACAGTTTGGCTTCAAGGGCAGCAATCACCCTTGCCCTCAACTCCCATGATTCTTCCAACTGTTTGTATTTCGCTTCCCATTGTCGTACAAGACCCCAAGCTTTTTGGTTTTCTTTTATGAGTACTTCCACAATGTCGGGCTCAGTTGGTTGTGCTATGATGATTCCTCTCTCAGCATTGGGTGTGCTACAGCTGGGGTTGATATCATGTCCAACATCATTCAGGTTCATTGCATCGACAGAAAATCCATCCCTGTCATCACTGTGTTGACTATCTTTGCTTTGATCCTCATTGCTTTCATCTTTCTTTGTTGCTGCACTTGACAAAATCTCAAGTTTGGGCTCCACATTCAATTTTGTATGACGGTACATCTTCACTTCAGTTGGTGATGCCATTAGCTCGCCGCCATATACCTGCACTTGGAGACAGTATGTCAGTTAGGTAGTTCCTCGTCTCACTATGTGAATAGGCACAATATATTTGGTTGTACTTCTACCTCATTTAAACCCAGCTTGGCCAAAGATATGGACTTCATGTTGCTATGTAAGGCTGTGAGGTCCCACTTTACGCATCGCAGAATGGCATTGGGGTTGCGGGGTTGTAAGATTGTTGTATGCTCACACAGCCAGTACTGAAACAAATAACAAATATCAGTAATGTGAATGTTCACATCAATTAACATTGATGTGAATGTTTACACCACTGTGGCAGTAATGTGAATGTTTACATCAATTAACACTAATGTGAATGTTCACATCTGCCAATGGGAAGTCATGTTACTGATGTGAACGTTCACATTTCCTAATGGTGAGTGATACTACTGATGTTAATGTTCACATCTGTTAATGTGAGTGATATTACTGATGTGAATGTTCACATCTGTTAATGTCAGTGCTATTACTGATATGAATGTTCACATTTGCTAATGGTGAGTGTTTACACCAGCATCTACTAATGTGTGTTTGTACCTTACTGAAACAGTAATGTGTTTGTACCTTACTGATGTGAATGTTTACACCACTGTGGCAGTAATGTGAATGTTTACATCAATTAACACTGATGTGAATGTTCACATCTGCCAATGGGGAGTCATGTTACTGATGTGAATATTCACATTTCCTAATGGTGAGTGATACTACTGATGTTAATGTTCACATCTGTTAATGTGAGTGATATTACTAATGTCAATGTTCACATCTGTTAATGTCAGTGCTATTACTGATGTGAATGTTCACATTTGCTAATGGTGAGTGTTTACACCAGCATCTACTAATGTGTGTTTGTACCTTACTGAAACAGTAATGTGAATGTTTACATCAATGTTGTCAACTTCCACACCAATGCTGAGAAATGTGAACATTCACATCAGAGTGGCCAGAGCCCGTAAATGTTCATATTAAACGTAGAATAAGTTTTAGGGTTTTTTATTGATAAATCCTATCTAGAGATGTTTTATCCCAATAAGTCCACAAAGAAAAATTATAACCTAATTAGTCCCATATAGTTTTCTTTTTATTCCATAAAATCCAATTTTCTAATTTTATATTTATACATGGACTATTATGCCCTTATATATATATATATACTGTGTTAATACGTAACACACGTTCCTGTGATTTCGTGATTCAGTTTTGGCAGTTTCTATATTTCTAATTCAAATCGATACGTTTCTATCTTGCATGCTGTCGTTCTATCGTTCTGAGGCTTTGATGTGCTAGGGTTCGATTGTTGCTGTTGTAGTCTGGTTCGGTGATTTTCAAGTGAAGACGACGATTTTGAAGGTGTTCGGTTCTGTCATTTTATGGAGTATAACTGCCTCAAAGCAGTTGTTTTTGAGTTTCTGGACGACTGTAGGATTGCATGATTAAGGTTAGTATCATTTTGGTTATGAATACATGTTCACTTTATGTTTTGATTTGTAGGATGGATCAGATGCTTTGTTCTTGGATTGATATGGATCGGATGCTCTGTTTTTTCAATTACATGCATCATACGTAGTCATTGGAGGGGAGGTCATTCAGATATATGTTGAATGTTATAATATTCCTTTTACTTTGATGTATGCATAATGAGGCTATGTGTGAGTGATATAATTCAGAGTATATTGAACAATGTGAATGTTTACATCATGTTAGTATTACGTGAAAAATGTGGATGTCTACATTTTACTTTGATGTCAGAAATAGTTTGGGTTTTATGGAACAAAACAGTTATAAATGGGATTTATCAAAAAAGAGCTCTTTTAGTAATGTAGCATACATAAAAATAAAACTTAAAACAAAAGACAACTTGATAAAAAAAGAGAGATTCCTATGAACTAAGAGTCTTCAACGTCAATAGGTTCAACTTGTTCCCCTTTATCAATGAATATCACAGCTTCCATATCTGGTTCATCAAGAGAAAGACTTGCAATTTCAAGTAAGCCTGCACCCTCCAATGAATCAAAAGCATCTCCACCAACATCCCATAACTTGGATTTTCCTTCAATGTATTGTCGACTTCTCCTTGATAGGAGACGAAGATTGTTGTGCACAAAAACCAAATCTTCAGCACGTTGTGGTGTCATTTTGTTTCTTTTCATGGAGTGAATAAAGGAGTAGGTGCTCCAATTCCTTTCAAAGCATGATGAGGAACATGGCTGGCCAAGCAATTTTAATGCTAAAGATTGAAGCATAGGAGCAGGAGACTCATATGTAAACTACCAAATAAGTGGATCCAATACTCCTCTATCAATCTTTGAGTCAAAATCTCTAAACATATCCAAACCTCCTGAAAACTTGGCATATTCCACATTTACAACCCTTCTCTCCTCTAAATTTGGAAAGTATTTCTTGAAGCACTTGTTTCTCATACTTGAAATTTCTTCATTCCTATGAGGAGGGACACGATTGGGATTTTCATCAAGCCACGTTGAACTATAATACCTAGACTACAACATTAGAAAGTTTTAAAATTAAATTATGTTATTCATATTAAAAGACAAATGTCAACAAAGAAATGTAATTAGTAAGAATATGAATTAAGCTATTACCTTGGATTCAAAGAATGTGCAAGGCAATGAAGAGGAGTGTTACTTTTGGACCACCTCTCAACTAGTATATTGTGCACAAAGGAATAAAAGATTGATTCCTCATGATCTAGCTTCCCTTCATGCCTAAAGATGCTTGCCTTCACCTTTTTAATCATGGTGTCCCACATTTCATAGACTAAGTGAAGGCATGGTTTGTCAGTGTCACAAAACCTACGCATCTCATAGATAGGCAATGTAAAAGACAAAATCTAATCAATCTTATCCCACCACACATCATTCAATAATTTTTCCTTCACAGATGCGGCTTTCCCAACATCGTCTTCTTTATAAGAAACCCACTAGTCACTAATAACCATTGATTGGAGGCCACGCTTTATAAGTTTAAACCTTTTGAGCATGATAATGGCAGATGCGAAACGTGTATCTGCAACAGCAAGCAACTTCAATGGTACGAATTCATTGAAAATAGCTAGCCACATGGAATGGTTCATGATGAAGTTTTTGATAAACATCACATCATCAACACAAAGTGTGATCCAGTGACATTCATCATAAGCAAAAGCAGTACCCCCTGTTTCCTTTGGAGCACAAATGTTCTTAAGAGCAAGATTCAATGTGTGAACTACACATGGTGTCCAAAAGATATTCGGGTACTTACTTTCAATGAGTAAACCAGCTGCACTACACGGGAGCATTATCTGTAATGACTTGAATGACATTCTGATGTCCAACTTCTTCAATTGCTTGACTAATTAAGTTGGAAATAAAAAACTTGTCTTTATGCTCGCCTTCACAATTAACAGCTTTCAAGAACACTGCCCCAGCTTCTGATGCTCCCATAAAATTAATAAGGGGCCTTCTTTGAGAATCAATCCATCCGTCTGAAACAATACTCAACCCTTTTTCCTTCCATGATGCTCTAGTTGGCTCCAACAACCTCTCTACATTAGCCCTTTCCTTTTGAAGCAATGTAGTCCTCAGCAAGTTATAACCGGGTGGTACATAATCAGGAATTAGATTGTTGGCAGCAAATTGAAATGCACTAACATAATATGGGTTCCTTGATAAATGAAAAGGTAACCCCGCTGAATAAAACATGCGAGCAATCTCAAAATGTAGTTGTTCCCGAATAACTGGGTTGAATGCCTTTTCTAGAGCAGAAGTTCCAGTAGCCTTTCTTTTTCTTGGCTCATACCCCTCCATCCTAAATCCTCCAATATCTAAAGCCCCTGAACCTATTAAAGTAGATTGGGTGGAAGGTGGTAAAGGAACTTTTTTAGGCATAGCCATCTTTAACCTCTTCTCAGCTTCTTCAATTTTCCTTTGCATTTCAGCAAGGTGTTGCGGAGTCACTTTGGGGCACACTCTAATCCCATTGCCAGAAAGTTTTAACAAATGTGCCTTGACCCTAAAGTATGACCCCCTGTACTCTTGTTGACAGTAATTGCATTTAAACCTAGTATTACCACCTCCTCCCATTTTTTCTAGTTTTGTAACATAATACCAAAAAGGAGCATGATCATCTTCTTCCATTGGTGTACCACTTGTTGAACCTAAACTTCCCGTACCTGAACTCATTTCCTAAAATTTATGGTAAACAAATAAAACAAAACATTAATGTAGCATCACCCATAACAACCATAATGCATCATCCATGACAAAAAATTCATCAATTCAATTAAATTTCAACAATTTTAACAATATGGCATCACCCATAACAACCATAATGCAATTCAATCCCAAATTAAGGGAGAAAAAATTTACAAAGTTTATTTATTTATCAATAAGTTTATTTATGTATTTATTAATAAGTTTTTTTTATCTTATTTGATTTATTAATAAGTTTACAAAGTTTATAATTTTATAAGTTGACAAATTTTATTTTTAATAAGTTTATTTATTTATTTATTTACTAATAAATTTTTTTACCTTATTTTATTTATTTATTTATTTATTAATAAGTTTATTTATTTATTTATTTTATCAGATTTATTTAAGTAAACCGAATAATACATTATACATATAAGGTTTTTTTTTTTTTTTTTAAATATTTGATTTGCAAATCGCAGAGTATACATACAATACAACAAATTAAAAAAATAAATAAATAAATAGACAAAGACAGATGAGATCGAGTCGAGAGAGGGGGGAGATGAGATCGAGTCGAGATCTCCAACCAACCAGATAGACAGATTGAGCTCGAGCTCTGAGCTCGAGCTCGAGCTCGAGGGAGAGAGAGAGAGAGAGTTCGTGAGATCGAGTGTTGTGAGAGGCAGACAGAGGCGAGCGAAAGGGAGAGAGGGACGAACCTGAAAGACGATGGTGGAGCTCCTGTTCGAGAGAGAGAGACGACCTAGCTGCTGTTCGAACTCTCCTCCTCCTTCGACCTAGCTGCTGCTGTTCGAACTCTCCCTCCTCCTTCGACCCTAGCTGCTGTTCGAACTCTCCTCCTCCTCCTCTTTTTTGTGTTTTATTTCATATTTTTTTCATATTTTACAATTTGACCCCTTCTTAAAGTTTTTAAATTATTTTTTTTGCCCCGCCGTATCCATACCGTATCCTCATGTATCCTAACCGTATCCGAAATTCAAAAATTTTTAAAAAAAATTGGATACTTCATTTCCCGTATCTGATACGTTATCCCGCCGTATCGGGCGCGTATCCGTATCCGATCCGTATCCGATACGTATCCGATACGCGTACGGGGGCTATTTCAGAGTATCCGTGCTTCATAGGTTTCGGTCAACCAGCCGACGACCGGCCGAATGTCCAGGAGGATGACCAAGTAGACCCAAATTTCAAAAACTCCTCTGCTTTTCAGAATGGAGAAGATGAAAGAGAGAAAGTATGTACGAATCTGTCAAACGTGAAGAGAAATATGTTCTGAAATGTGTGATGGAATCACATTTTCAAAACTCCATCCAAACAGTGCATGCAAACGGAGGGGTAGAATTATGATTAGAAAATATAACCAAACACAACCTAAAAAACTCTATAAAGCCTCCCAGTTTCTTTCAGAATTCAAACATCAACAGCTATTGAACAGCAATAAAATTCAAAGAATATCTTAATAACTCAAGTTGGAACTGCGTACAATGCAATTATTTTAGCAATAATGAAGTCAGTTATTGCCTACCAATTTAATTGGTCGACCTGACCTGACTCGGGAATTTTCATTTTGGCGGTCAATTGTCAGATTTAAAGAATAAAAAACGGTTAACCCGACCCGACCGATGTTTTTAAAAAGATGCTTCTATCCACGTGTTTGCTCTTTAGTAGTTGGGGATAAATATTAAAATATTACTAACATAAGGTATTTATTTAGTTTTATTTCATCTACCAAGATAACCTAGGGAATAGGCATCATTACCACAACCTGTTCGACTTTTCAACTAGACTTCATATTTATACATTTAACTTATTCGACTCTCTAGCTGGAATTCATCATTACAAATTTTAACTTTCCATTTTTCACGTCTCTTTCAATACTTCACTGAAGAAGTTTAGTTGATAAAAACATCTCTCTCACTCTCACTCTCATCTACTAGAGACTCTCAATCGTCTCTTGTACCCTTTCCCACTCTGATAATCCTCTTCCCATACCCCCTTTTGATCTCCTCCAAATCCCTCCTCCAGTCTTACTCCCTTCCGAAACCCTAGCACGTTAGAATCATAAATGATTAAGGTGATCCCTAGATGATGGGTTTGTTTGGTGTTGCACCTACTGGATCTAGATTTGCAACATCCGACAAGTATCAAGTCAAAGAGATTGGAAGTCTAGATCGAGAGATGAGTCTGTAATTTTTTATTTTATTTGGGAAGGGGTTAAGTTTGGATTTTTTTATGTGTTTTTTTTGTGTATGATTTTAGTTTTTTTTGTTATATATTTTGGAATGAGTTTGGATCTGGTCTTTGACACATGTAATTTTCTTCTTCTCCTTTCTTCTTCTTCTTCTTCTTCTTCTTCTTCTTGCTTAATGTGTGAAGCCCAAATTAAGAAAACAAGACCCATTTGCCACCGACCGTGAATCCGAATAGTGTGAGCGGTTCGATTTCGAACAATGCATCGGTCGAATTCGGATGGGCATATAACCTTACGTAATCGGGTTCGAGTGATGGGTGTATGCCAAACCCGGTTCGACCCGACCCGTGAACAGCCCTAGCTTTTGCTCTTTCCTTTTCTTCTTCTTCCCCTCCCCCAAAAGAAGCTAACTAGAGTATGCATGTAGTAGATATGTTGAAGAAACTATTGATTCCACCATGACATTGCTCAAACCTATGTTACTTAGAACATGGATTGTTCCAATACATGGAACGGGAACGGGAACGGGAACAAAAACGTGGTACGATAGGAGTAGACTTATATATATTACACTTAAGAATTTAAGGTACTTCTAAAGTAATTTTCTTTTAACAATTAAGTATCCAATAAATTTTTTTCTTCTTCTTTCATGTAGCAAATCATTTCTAAGAAAATTATGATTCATTTTTAATTCTTTGTCTTGTCAAAACTCAACTCACCTTAAATTTTAGTTCATATATTTGATTTCTTTTCTCCTAAGTTAACATTTAAGGAAATATATTGGAAAAAAATTTGGAGATCGTTTCGGATCACTAAATTTATCGTTTTGGAACGGAAGTGTACCATGTTTTGGAACGTGCATACCCATACGTAATTCGCTAGGGTATTAGCGTTTTTGGTAACATAGGTTCAAACATATTATCCTGCTATCCTATTTCTTTACACTTGTTAATTATTTTGCTTATATCAGTGTTTGGCAATGTAATCACAACACGTATACTAAATCACAGGAAGAACAGATGCTTAGTTCATCATCCTTTTAGAGCAACTAGAAGCAGTAATATACTTTGGCTAATGGCTAGAAAGCAATGAGAATAACATAAAGGGGAAAATTAAAAAAATGCACAAGGGCCTACCAGTTGTCTCTCATTAACAGAAGACATGTTGCTGCTAGGTGTGGTGACCAAGGCAAGTTCCCAGCCGGTAGGATCAAAATCTTTTGCTTGAACAGCACCAGAGTCGAGTGATGAAGCTGTATCTGCACATAAAAACAGATAACCACTTTTCTTACAAAACAAAAATATGCAAGAGAAATATGTGCAGTAGTACAGCTGGATTACCGGATGGAATGATGGCCAAAGCCAAAGCATTGCTATCCTCAATTGCAGATGCATCAGGGTTGGTGACAGATAATCCCTGAAAAACCAAAAATAGAGAAGAATTAGTCACAGGAGAGAGAGAGAGAGAGAGAGAGAGAGAGAGAATGGGGAAGAATTTATGAAGCACAGATACTTCTACAAGGGCAGTTGTACCCATATAAGATACCGATACTACTCAAAAACACACGTATGCATATCAAATCCTTTCTGATGCGGAATATAAGAAGCTCAAGGAAGAGTAAATTCAAGGAAGCGGTGATATTTGAAAATTGGAATGGTTTCAAAGAGAAAGCGATAAAAACCATACATAATCATGTTTATAATATTATTACAGTTTTATTTTATGATTATTTTTATGTTTCTAGGATTTTTAGGCAAAGGATATTTTGGTAATTTTATATTTGCCTACATGGGCTGTAGCCTGTTCACAGCATCCTAAAACAGTGTAAAATCAGGCCCAAAGCCTTGTGGCTGTCCCTAATCGTCCTGCATCACTTTCTAAACGTATCAAATACATGATGTTAATTTTGAAAAGTATCGGATACTTTTCGAACATCGCATATCCAAACTATTACAAAATTGAGATTGCAATGATTTTTGAATAGCATTAGAGTATAATAAATACAAAATTAGTTTTTTTATAAATAAAAAAAAAAATTATGTATAACCAAAGAAGAAATAGTGAGATTAAAGTAGTAAATTAATTTTTCAGATTTTATCAAATTAACATATCCACTAAAAAGAAAGTAAACAAACTATTGACTCTTAAACTAGTGTCTAATTCTAGAAGAATGGTTTCTCACTATTATAATATTAAAAATTATATATATATATATATTTTCGAAGTATCCTGACTATACCCATATCCTATCTCTTCAGATTTTGCAGTATAGCCACTTCCGTATCCCATATTCATATCCATGCTTCATAGGGAAGAATAATATCAAGTGACAAAACAAAAATAAGAGTTGAGAATTTTACCAGCAGATCTCCAGTATCCAAGTTGTTTGGAGGAGTAGGAGGGGAAGGAACCTCAAAATTTGAGACAGTAACATTATCTGTAGGCAGTGGCTGAGGTTCATTAACAGATACATTAGTATCTTCAGATGGAGAAGAATTTTCTTCTGGTTTATATGTCAAGTGAAGCATTCCTGGATATTCCTGATTCATAATGACCACATGTTAGTCCCACAACACACAATTCGTAAAAACATATTTGAATTGGCAAGGAATGATAAAGTTAAACAGATACAAATCACAAAAAACAATCAATGTGGCAGCAAAATAGCTAGAAGTCCGAAATCCAAGTTAGAAATTACGTCGTGCAATAAAAATTGATGTTGCAAACAATATAATCATACTGACCAATGTCTCTCTTGGAGAGGAAACCATCCGTGGTGCCTCTCTTATATATTCTTCCATGGTTGCAAGAAAGGACTGTGGAGGCTGCAAAAGATGAACAAAATGTCAAGTGAAAACAATTGCATTAAAAAACCAATATAGCCAACTAAACATTGGATTTCAGCCAAAGCATACCCCTTTTAGAGCAGGAAACTGGAAATTTCTAGTAAGTTCCACACCTTTGCAAATATCATAAAAATCAGAAAGGCTTCCAGCCTGCAGTAAACACCAACTTTTTAACTACTAAAACTTGAATCTGAATGATTAAAACCGAGTCCAGAGTCTAAACTTCAGATCCATCCCATTTGAATTTAACAAAATGCAGAAAATAGTTTTGAAAAGTGATGATTCAAACAAAAATCAATGCAAATATCACCTGCTGGCCAGCTCGTTTATATATATCTAAGGCTTTCATTGCTTCATGTCTTGGCATCTCAAAAAACTGAAAAACACAAATAAAAAATAAAAAACTAAAGCATAAAGGCTAAGCAAGCAAAAAGCTCCACCTAATACCATGTCAAAGTTAGAAATATTGCAAGAAAATAAAGGCAATTCACCTTATCAAACAGATTGATGATTCCATCATTAATTGCACAATAAATCTTAAAACTCTCTTTGAGTACCTGAAAATTACATATATTGACGAGGTCAAGCATAAGTTGTTATCGAACAAGCATAGATACATACAGACACAAATATGGACACGTAACACAGCAATTTTCAAAAAATCAGGATATAGACGTGGGGTGATACAGCAAAAAATAATTTTGTATATATTTCTATTTGCTATGTATATGAAGAATATTAATCTGCATCCAGAGACAACTTAAAAAATGAAAAACTAATACTAATTCAACATAAAAAAAAACACTCAATCTAGAATTTGAACTTTAATATAGAAAATACTATTTCATCAATCATAAACCATTATATCATAGATGTTACTACTAGCACAAATAGAAGAAGATTAGTTTTCCTATAACCATTACAAGTAAATATAAATATATTATATTAGCAATTTCAACAATCAAACACTAATTAAAAAATTAAGGGAATGCACTTATTTGTATTGTTTAAAGAATAAGAGTACTACATAATGATGATTAACATAGACATGTTTACACACCGATGATTATGAATTTAAAATACTATTTTTACAGCTCATGACAAGATAATCATGTCTTGGGGCCTATCCAATGGCAGGACATGTGTGTCTATAATATGTAACTAAAGCATCCAGGCGAAGTAAAAATATTACAAAACGGGTATGAATCCCAGCATGTCCAAGGCTTATCAATGTCCAACACGTGTTTGATATGAGTATGAAAACTAAGTTGGAAGTGTCAGTACTTCATAGGTAATAATCAGATTAAATCCCATATTAATTACACGGCAATTTGTTTATCCCTCCTACCCTTGGGAAGCGGGGAGAGGCAATAGTCGAAGAGGGAAGACACGATTTTATTACTAATACAGGAGCATAGTTACTTGAAGAACATTATTTTTACAATTTTTTGTGAACTTCTAACTTTGACTTTATTCAAGGCTTTTTGTCAGGCCTAAAAATTTAGTCAAATTTAGGACTAGCTTTTAGTTGCCAATAATTTTTCACTTTTTTTTATTCCAATCCTTAGGCTAGGATTAGGATTTCTTCTATTATATAAAGCCTTTTAAGCCTTGGCACTAATCAGAGTTTTTAAGTTTAATAAAATTTCAAAGAGGGAGTTTCTCTTCTTTGTATTCTATATTCTTGGTATTCTCAGAATCAACACAATTATAGACAAATTCATGTTAATCTTGTGCTTGCGTGCATGGGGAAGGCCTACGAGGGTAGAACCATGGTGAAAAACTCACCTCTGGACAGGTGGAAGAACCCCCTTGGTTCAACAATTCAGAGGTTTCCAATTGCTTAATTTATTTAAACTGTATGTCAGTTAAGATAACCCAGAAAACCATCTTAATTCTTTACTTGACAAGTCAATTCATATTTCCTTTTCAACATGAGTATGAAGCACAAAATAAAATAAAACGAAATAAATAAAAACATACATACCAGAGCCAAAGCATATTGTATTATGTAATAGCTAACTGCTGCTCCTTCAGGCTGTAAAGTAAAATGCAACATTTATTTTCATTCACATGTTTTACTACAGTCTGAATCCCCAGATAGAGATCATCTAAAAAATAGAAACTTATATATATTCATCTGAATCCTGAGGTTCAGAAGAGTACCCGGCATCCAATGAGACGATATAGCAGCTGCTGCAAAGCAGGCAACTGCTCCAACAGTTCTTCACTATCCACCTTACTAGTTCTGCTGTAGCCCTATCAGTAAAGAGAAATAACAATTAGAAACTGTCACAGAACTAAACTGGTTAAAACTTAAAACTGATGACACCCAAAATATTGCAATATAAATAATTCAAGTGTTTTATAATCTTATTATTTTATCATATCCATCTCAATTATAATTCAAATATTGTAAGTGCCTTCTTCCATTTAAACCTCTCTGTTCCCCAGTAGAACTGTAATAATTCATTTGGTGCATACCTTCTCCAGTAGACGCTCAGCTTCAATATCATATTTCAGAATCCTAAAGCATTCAAGTCGTTCTTCCAAGAACAGTGCATATGTATGTACACAAGCAAAGCAATCCCAAGCTACAGGCAGAAAATTAATAAAATAACTCATGTCAGCAGGACAAATGTCAGTGATGATTGGAGTAAACTAGAAGAAGTATAGAGTACTAAAATTAACCGATAGAACTAGAAGAAGTATAGAGTACTAAAATTAACCGATAGGGCTTGAAGCATCTTTGAAATTACACAATTGTAGAATGTGTCCTCTTTGTTGGAAATTCAGAAACTCTTCTCTAAAAGTAGGATCCCCGTCCCTCAATGTCCTATGAACAACTATCAATGTCTTTAATGCCACCTGTTCATCAAAAAAGAAATATATTTATAACTATGAGTATGCACAGGATAATTATGAACTAGACTTTTGCCTAAGATGTAACCATCAATTGTTACTGTCTCAAATTGTATGTAGCTTCAGTAGATACTGAAGAGTTTATGAAGAAAATATCACAACATAGATTTTCAAGGATTCAATGTTTTTCAAAGTACCAAATGAAAAAAGAAAATTATGGTGATTTGCCTTAAAATTGACTCAAATTAAAATCCCAAGGGCAGTGACATGCCCAGGCAGAGCAATCCAAAGCTACAGGGATAAAGAAGAATTTAAAACCCCCAAAAAAAAATATGAGCATCAAGATTTCCAGTTCCAAGTACAAAATTTTCAAGGCAAAGATTTTACCCTGTTTTTGCAATAATTTTCATTATTTGATTCTGTCGTTTAAATTGAAAAAATAAGTGCTCAATTTGATAACTATATATTGCAATCTTGATGCTTTTCTTTCTTTTTTTTTTCTTTTGATCGGCAAAAGTTAGCAGTTAGTTGTTAGATTAGCACCTAGGGGGAGTTCAACTCACACACCTTCTCCTTGCAAACCCTAAATCTTGCCTCTCATTTCACTCCTACCAGTGGAACCCAAAACTTCTCCTTAGGAGAAACTTGGTTGCCAAAGGGCTAGCCACCTACGTTATATGGACTTGGGTGCAAATATCGGATGCGGGTGCGTATCTAGGGGTCAGACACTTCAAAACTAAAAATTGGGGATACGTGAATATAGATCCAAATTTAGATACGTGTACAGGGATACATTAAATAGTTATTTTTTAAATATATTTATTATATAAAGATGAGTTAAATAGTTATTTTTTAAATATATTTATTATTTTTTATCTTATGTATTATTTATATTGATAATATTTTTGATTTATCTATATAATTTTTTTTTAATTGACATATATTATAAATAAAAAAAATATAACAAATAAAGAATAACAAATTATGTTAAAATAAATAAAAAATAAAAAATGGATGATTTGTTTTATAGATTTTATTAGATTGTTTTTATTATATATGATTTAATTAAATTTCTTTTGAGAGAGAGAGAGAGAGAGAGAGAGAGAGAAAGAGAGAGAAGATAGATCGACAAGCTCATCGAAGATAGATTGTCTACGGTGGTGCTCAAAGAAGACGAAGTCGAAGGGGCCACACTCCTCGAAGTCAAAGGGCACGAGATCGAAATCGTCAAAAAGAGGATCGAAGCCAGAGACCAGGTTCTCTCCTTGCTCTCTCTTTCGTTTCTTTTGCATTTATGGCAAAATAGAGGCGTATCCATTTGTAAAGAGTCGTATCCCGACTGTATCCCGCACCCGTACCCGTATCATGTCATGTCGGCACGAGTACCTCCTAAATTTCAAAGAATCTGTGTAACATATCTAGCCACACAGGCTCCAACCCCTTGATTCAATCTTGGTGCATTTACCACTTCAAGTTCTAGAAATTAGATTTATTATCTTATTTTCAATTCTAGAGTATGATTTGTAAGGTGAGTATTTTTCATGTTTTTACTTCATGGAGATTTTTTTTTGATAAATAATAAATTTTATTAAACGAAGACATTAAAGGAATACCAACCATATATAAAGTCAAGCCACTATAACAAAAATGCCCTATACGCATCAACAAAAAACGCTACAAAATCTATGAATTGGTCTAAAGAATGATTAGTCTCCCTTGACTGCCATCTATACAATAGACTAATAAAAGAGCTCTTTAATCTGTACAAAGGACTCCCTACGGCATTGAAATGTCCGTGGTTCCTTTCCCGTCAAATGAGCCACACTAGGCAAAGTGTCCAAATCTTCCTCCGCCTCTTTGCCACCTTAGCTCCCTGCCAGCAATGTAGAAACTCCATCACACCTGCCGGAAACACCCAAACCCTACTAAACCAAGAAAGGATTGAGGTTCAAAGGTCCCCAGATACCAGGTGGTGAATGGAAAGGGATCCACTGATTCCCCATCCTTCATGGAGACATTTTAACTTGTGCTCCACTTAGGGAACCCATACCAAGCTTTCCAAACCTGAGTAGTCCAGACAACCTGAGCTCAACTCAAGATCATAGAATTAATTGAGTATGGGCTGGGCTAAGTCTGGTCAGATTGGGTTCAAACAGAGAATTGCATTGCTTGTGTTGAATCTGGCCTCCAACTCAACGGGAGTCGCAGCCCTGGGATCAATGTCCCAATTTCAATGATCACCTTAATCCTGCTAGATTTCTTAGTGAATATATAGTCTAGAAAGTTTCAGCAAATGACCAAATTCATTTGGAAAAAGAGACGAAGATTGCATTGCATCTATGAAACTGAAAATCTATGGTCAGATGAAGTTCCATTTTTATTATAATAATGGCCAGATGAAGAGCAACCCCATTACACAAGCAAAGAGATAGTTAAGAAATTACGACTTTCAGAAAATGAAGACTTCTTGCCATTAGTCTACAAGCTACGTAAGCTCCATCAAAAGACAAATGAGATTGGGATATGCTAACAAATTCAATATTTTGCAAATCAAGAATGCCATGATTAAGATAGCAGATCCATTATTCACCCCCCCCCCCCCCCAAAAAAAATATATATATATATAACAGATCCAAAAACAATCTAAAAAAAGAGATCAATCATAATATTGTAATACATACATTCCATTGGTGAATATGCATATTAGATTCTATTAAAAGCCTAGCAAAAACTTCATTGTTCTAAAAGAATGTCTAGGGCTGGCTCAAGAAAAATTAAGGCCTAAAGCAACAAGTTAAAATGAGCCCTTTTACAATTTTTTAATCTTATTATAAAAATATTATTTAAAAGTTATTTTTCTAGGATTTTGACATACGTAATTACCAATTAAATTTTCATATCAAATTTCGTTGATATATTTTTTTGAATTAATAGTATAGTTTATCCACTTAATCTCTTTCATGTCATTTTGTTAACAATACATGCATTTGGAAATGACTAATTTTTTTTTTTTTACATAGTTTAATACTTCAATTAATTCTAAAAATTCTTGAAAAATTGTATTGTTTCATTATCAAATTTTTCATCAATTTATAAGAAAATGTCACATCAAAGAGTAAGAAACGTTTGTAAAATTTGTTAGTTTGTACATCATTACTCATATTAGAGATTTATTTCAGGTTAGTTAAAGAAACTAGTAAAAAAAAAATTATTTATATAATATTACTCATTTGAAATAACAATTTTAGGTTTTTTTTTTTTTTTTTAATGGGTGGAGCCTTTTTTAAATTAAAGAATGATAAAACTATACAGGCCTTAACTATAATTTTTGAAAATTTGGGGCCTCAGTAACATTGATGGCTTAAAGCATTAGCATTGGTGGCCTAACCCTTAAGCCAGGCCTGAGAATGTCAATCAACCCATCCATAACTTGGGGACCTTCCACCCTATATCCCTGCCACTGATCCTTCACCATACCGACAAATCCTTCCTTCCTGAGCCACATATTCCTAAAGCAAGAGGGACACAGACCCCCACAAGTTGCCACAATCCAAAATAATGGCACATGATCTGATGTAGGTCTAGGAAGTCATGATTGACTCATATTTAGATAGGTGTCCTCCCACTCCAGGGAAACAAGGAAAAATCTAATCTAGACATAGAACAACTATTGTGCCATGTAAAGCTACCACCAACCAAAAGAAAATATACTCCAAAGTCTCTTGAGCGATAAAAGTTGAGAAATCCCTCGTAGCCTTGCTTCATGATTCACACCCCAGTCTCTCACGAGGGAAACCTTACACCATTGAAGTCCCTTCCCAAACACCAAGCACAATCCCAAGATGCCTTTAGGACCATAAACCCCCAAGAAGGCCCAACAGAAACCATCATCAACAACTTAACAAATGTAAAGTTATGCATGAAGGTAACGCTCATAACTTCCCTCTAGACCTAACTGCTATTGAAGCTCCACCTAAAAATGGAAAAGACTTGGGTCTTAGTGTCTGCTAGTTTTTTTTTTCAATATTTCCATGTCCTTGCATACTTAAGAAATTAATGTACAAGATTATTGTCATGTCTTTGTTGTGCTAGTCCTATTTTTTGAGTTTGTTAAGTCAAAGTTTCTATGTTGGGATGCTCCCAATGTGAACACCTACCAAAGCTTCAAAAGGGCCAAATTGTTGTTTGTTTTTAAGTAATTACAGAAAAAATAACAGTGATGAGTAAACCACAATCCATTTCCAAACATATGAACAAAACCCAGATAAAATCTATCAAATTAGGGCAAAATAACTCTGGAATCAAAATTGAACTCAAAAAGGCCAAAATCCATACCGTCCAATTATGCGTCTTAGCCAATCGTCTGGCAAGCGCATGAATGCAATATGCAACGTCGGCCCGAGGCCGAATTGCTGATGTGGCAGCAAGAATTTCTGAAACAATTAACCCAAAAAAACCAAAAATTCACATACTTGCACAAATATTAGGAAACCCCAAACCCAAAAATAGAAAATTTGATCAGCTAGTCCAAAAAAAAAAAATAAAAATAAAAACTCACTCCTGATGTGTCTCTCTTTGGGTGGACACTCAACATGGTTGGTAGCTTTAACGATCGCAACATCAACATCCTAATTATATAACACCATCAAGAATTCAATATATGTACTAATTAATGTGTTATACGGATAGAGAGAGAGAGAGAGAGAGAGAGAGACCTTGAAATCGCTATTGATTTGGGCGAGGCCGACTTTGGTGTGGTCTTTGAGAGCGCCGTAGGCTTTTCGCCAAGTCTGTAGCGTCCCCATATTTCTCTGTCAATTAGTACTATTCCGGTGCCGTTGAGATCGCCCTCTCTCTATCTCTCTCTGTTTCTCTCTCTCTCTGTCTCTCTCGGGCAATGGTGATTTTTTTCACTTTACCACTATGTTTGGATGGAGTGATTTGGAGATCTGTTTCTCTCTCTCTATCGGGCAATGGTGATTTTTTCACTTTACCACTATGTTTGGATTGAGTGATTTGAAAAAAAAAAAAAAAAAGTATATATTTTTTTATTTGTTTGGATAATTTAAATAGAGAGAAATGGGAAGAAATTGAAAGAAACTCATTTCTCTTATAAATCCTATTTTCAATCTTCCCAAAAATGAAAAGATTGGGAGAGAAAAGAAACCACTATTTTCATAATATCAATTTTGTCCCTATAAAAATAAAAGAAATAAAATGATTGAAAATATAAAAAAGTTATTTTTGTAATATAATATAAAATAATTTCTTTTCTTTTCTTTTAATGAAACCTAACCAAACAAGAATGAGAGAAATCACAATCATTTATTTTCTTTTATTTCTTCCTTATCCAAACAAAAAGGAGAGAAATCACAATCATTTCTTTTCTTTTCTTTTTTTTCTCTTATTACTTAAGTAATTATTTCTTTTCTTTTCTCTCCTAAGTTCCCAAACATAGTGTACGTGTTGTTCTTTCTCTTCTCTCACTCCTTCTCTCGCTCTCTCCGCCTCTATTACAGAAATGTGATGATCGAGAAAAGAGCGGTAGCCCGAATATCGTGGCTCGAAAATGGCCCGAATTTCTCTCTTTCTTTTTTCTTTTTTTTCTTTTCTTCCTTCTTCCTTCCATCTCAAGTTGAAACTGATTTCAGAGAAAGAGAGAAGCAAGAGAAAAATAGGAGGAAGAGGGGAGAAGAAAATAAAGAGAGGGGGCCATGGACGGAGATCACCACAACCCGTCATGGACGGAGATCACGAACCACTCGAACCCAACCCACCGCCATGGGCGGATGATTTTTTTTGATTCAATGGGTTGATTCTGGGTTTGGTTTTGATTTTTGATTTTGATTTTGATTTTGATTTTAATTTTGATTTTGTTGTTGATGATGGATGTTGTTGTTGATGAGATGTTGTGTTGTTGTTGTTGCTGATGAGATGCTGTGTTGATGAAGAGTTTTTGTTGATGATGATGCTCTATTCTTCTCCTCTCCCTACTCTGTTCTTTTCTTTGTTTTTTTTTTTTTTTTGACGAATCTGTTCTTCCGAATCTTTTCTTTGATAATTCGTAAAAAAACAGTAAACAGATTCGTTACTGTTTTTTAGATAGATGAAGAGATCAGTGGGCATCATTTTGTTGATGAAGAGGAAA
Source organism: Camellia granthamiana (assembly GCA_036172215.1). Classification (NCBI taxonomy): domain Eukaryota; kingdom Viridiplantae; phylum Streptophyta; class Magnoliopsida; order Ericales; family Theaceae; genus Camellia; species Camellia granthamiana. The sequence continues at coordinate 124,129,303 of CM069904.1, forward strand.
ACAGTAAACAGATTTGTTACTGTTTTTTAGATAGATGAAGAGATCAGTGGGCATCATTTTCAGAACAGAGGAAGAAGAGAAAGGAAGAGAGGGGAAGGAAGGAGGAAGAAAAAAAAAAAAAAAAAAAAAGGGTGCCAAAACGACGTCGTTTTGGCACCTCGAGCCATTCGGGGCTAGGTAAATTCGAGCTACGAATCGCGGTTGTTTTTCTCTCCTCTCTCTCTCTCTCTCACTTTGTGTTCATCTTCATTTTTTTTTATTTATTTATAATTTATAAATACACCTGTAAAAGAGTGATTCTCCTTACTACTTTGCCTCCTTATGCCTTTATCTGAGATTTTTTTTTTCCAATTTTATTCGTGTGTATAGTTAACTTTAAGGATAAATTTTATTATTTCCTGCACCTCTTAATCTTTACTCCACTTCTTTTTTTTTTCAATTTTTCTTCTTTCTTACCCATTTTCTTTTTAAAAAGTAAAATTCATAGTGTTTTGATCATAAAAAAAGAAACTGATGAAAAAATAATGACGAAAAATCATTAAAAAAGTAAAATGATGAGTTTTTTTTATTTGTTTGATAGATTTTTGTTTTGTTTTTCTAAATTGTTCTTCGACTTTATTTGGTATTTTCGAAATCGAACAAAATAAAATAATCCGACATCACATTATCGAACAAAAAATATGTCTAATAGCCAACTATCAAATAAAAAATACATTTTCGATAACCCAAAGCTGAATGTTTTTAATTTGCTTGACTACTGATTACCGTGTATTTCTAGTTTTTTTTTTATATATTTTTATTTGTTTGCTATGAAGGATTATACTTTTATTCATTGCAATAATGCAAGTACTGTATTATTAGTGGACTCCAATCATGAATTCATTATAGACAAGGTTTGTTAAGTTTTTTTTTTTTATGAAATCAATTTTTTTATTATTTTTAATTGCATTGAGTTTTATTAATAATTCGACATATAAATACATTTATTATCTTTAAATTTTTAGTGATCGTCAAACATTAATTAAATGAGTTTTTGGCGTTGAGAAGAATGCTAAATTTGTCATTGTTATAAAGACATCATATGGCAAATAGTTGGATTCATTTTCATCACCCGTGTGTTAGCGGATGGGAAAAAGCATATACTACCCATATTCATCAATTCTGTACGCTTACCAGTCCTAATGTAGTAACTACCGAAACTATCGATATAGACGAATTGTGATAACATGTTTGGTTGATGAACGCAAATAATGATAGATTTTATATATACTTTTATGGATGTTCGTACACTTGATATTTTTATGAATATTTTTATGGACACTTTTTATGTATAACTTTATGAATGTCTGTTTGATTTATGGATTTTTTTGTGGATGCTTGAAGGAAAAAGTAAGGTTGTGTTTGGTAGAGTTTTAGAATTATGATTTGAGAGTAAAGTTGTATTTTGAGTTTGTGAGTTTCAAAATTATGATTTGAGTGTGAAAAATTTGTTTGGTTATGAGTTTTGAAAAGAGTTTTGAATTAAGTTTGAATTAAGTGATGCGACAAATGATATTTGATTCAAAAATTTACAGCTCATAACCAAATTCACAACCCAAAATTCTATTTAAAACTCATAAAAAATTTTGAAAAAATTCCCAAAATATTTTTTATTTGAAATATGAAAATAACAGGTGCAAAAAAAATAAAATAAAATAAAAAACTGAACACTGTTCCGGTCAACTGGCCGGACGTCCGAGAGGACGGGAAGATAACTGAGTAGACGTGTTTTGAAAAGTGGGTGTGGAATCAATTTTTGAAAACTGTAAACAAATACCATGCTGAAACCAAATGGTGGAGTCACACTTTGAAAGTCTAACCAAACACAGCCTAAATCTTTCAATGTACAGCAACAAGTAGTTAGACAAATTTATTATAGTTTAGCAACATGACACTAGAGTAATCTAATTTGCATATCAATGTATCACCAAACAGGCACTTCACAAGTGGCCCCAATTGATTTCTTGTTATCATTCAATCGAACAACAACATATTTCTGGGGAAAAAACATGGCACTAGATTAATTCAAATTCATTAGTATTGTATTACCGAACAGACCCGACACAAATTTAAAAATCATTGTTTGGAAGAAAGTGGTTCTGTAAATGTATAGCAAAAAAATGTTGGAGAAGTTTATTTTTTTCCGCAACAAAACACTAGAGGAATGTAAATTGTTTAGCGCTGTGTGACCGAACAGGCACTTCGATGTGGGCTCTACTCACTGTCTTCCCTACGTCTTTCTCTTTCCCCTTGCTGCATCTTTCTCTATTCTATTATTTTCCCTCCAAAAACTATTGGTGTAAAGAGATGAAAAAGTTTTGAATAGTCTTACTTTAAGATTAGTTTTGGTAATATAATAAGTGTCATGAGAATCACATTTTTTTTTTTTAGGGTTAGTAGAATCACTCCTATAAAATTTGTTTAAAATAATAATTGAATAAACAAATTGACCGTTTTAGTTCAGAAAATTACATTCGTCTCTTATAGCATCTCCAACAGTTTACTAAGAGAGCTGCTGTCACGACCCAAACCCGCCCCTATAGGTTTAGCGTTGTAATCGACCAGTAATCCTAGATTACCTTTGGCCTTAAGGACAAAATTTCAAAATATTTAAATTATATCGGGGCCTAAAGCGGAAGCAAAACAAACTAATAATGTCCATTGAGCTTGTGCATACATGACTAAAATAATTAAAACATTTAAACACAATAATAATTTATATACATATACAAATCCTATATATCTCACACACATATACACTAAGACTTAGCAAAATACAAAGCTCAGACAAAGCTAAAGGGCTGATTTACTTGGCTCTACTCGAGCCTAACTTGCTCCATTCCAGAAGCTCTTCAAAAGGCTGACACAGGTAGACTTCGAGGCTTCCTCTATCCTTGTTGCTCAGTTTGCTCACCTACATATACATATAAATAGTGAGCTAAAGCCCAGCGAGTAATAACTGAATAAAGAGGTTAAACGAATGAAGTTCAACGATAGTACAAAAACTTGTCTTACGATTTCAAAACGAATCTTAAATCATTTTTAAAGTAAGGCATTTGCCATATTACATCAAACTTTATAACAAACCATTTTCCATATCAAATCATATATTTCAATTTCCGAATCAATCCATTTCAATAGGCAAAACAACTTCATTAGCCATTATATCAATCCTTTGTAATGACAAAAACCATTGTTCGATAGCATTTTCATTACAATTTCAATTTCAATCCAATTCTCAATGATCCATATTATCTTAATAGCAATATTTATTCAATGACAATTTTCGTGGTACATCTAAAAGAGTAACAATGTATCAATAACAATGGAACCTTAAGGGACAATCAATGGGACCACAACGGGTCAATCAATATATCATATCCAATTATCCAATGGGCCATGGTATTAATCTCCCCCAGGCAAGGGTCAATGGGCCATGGTATTTGTTACCCAAAAGACAACCTAAGAGGGGAGGTGAATTAGGTTTTTACAAATAAAATAATAATACCATAATAAAAATTATGACTAGCACAATAGATAAATATAGTTAATGAAATAAAAATAATTAAAATAAGTGTTCTAACAACTATGTCAATTAATGATTTTAGCACAATAAAAATATGAAGTATAGTTATGGAAATTTAAATAAAATAAAGAGATAATGGAGAGACAGACAAACAAATTTATAGTGGTTCGGCTTCAACTCGGCCTACGTCCACTCCTCAAGCTTCACTTGAGATTTTCCACTATTCTCTAACTTTACAGGGTGCTAGCAACCTTTTCACAGATGGAGCAATCCTTCACGGATTTTACACAGACTTTCTAAGTCTAAAAAACACTGAGAGTACTACATTCTTACAGGATTGAAAAGAATGTGTTTTTGCTTTTACAGAAAGTTACAAGAATTATCTCTCAAAGATAGATATAAAAATGAGACTCTGATTTTTCTGTAATCCTCACACAGGAAAGATGGGCTTAAAGCTATACGACTTAATTTATAATTTCTGAGAGAGGATGTAAACAAAAATTGAAGAACACTTCTCAGAGAATTTTTCAGAGAATAGATGTAAGTGATTATAGATCAAAGAATATTTTTTGATTTTTTTTGTAACTTGTTTACATTAGAGGCTTTGGTATATATAATGAAACTTATAGTCATTTATAGCCGTTGTATTCATTTGAATATCTTCCACTCCATCATTACTAATTTGAATATCTTCTACTTGAACCTTTTGGCCTGTTGCTGTGCTAGATTGTTTGAACCTTTTGGTCTACTGCTGTGTTGGGCTGTTTGAACCCTTTTGGTCTACTGCTGGGCTGGGCTGTTTGAACCTCTGGTTTGGGCATTATTTTTGGGTTGAAATGAATTCCTGATTTAAGAAAATATTAAATACATTCAAACAATATTTAGGATAAAAATTTAGGTGAGAAATAATGGGACAAAATAAATTTTGATTTTATTTTTCTCTTTCAAATAAATTAAAACATAATTAAATAAATCATCAAAATAAATTTTGGATTCTATTTTTCTCTTTCAAATAAATTAAAACATAATTAAATAAATCATCAAAATAAATAAGTCTAACAATCTCCCCCTTCTTGATGATGGCAGACAATGATGTTTTGATTTGATTTTGGAGTAAGAAAAGCTCATCCTCAAGTCATGCTCCCTGAATTCATTTCTGAATACATAGGTTAACACATGTGTAATAAATAAGCTTTAATTAGAGACATGATATGAGACTAAGATATCAAACTATAAATACATATGTAACGCCCTCAAAATAAACCCATAATATATCACATTAACATGCATTGATAAAAGAAAAACCAATCATTATCTCATTCATCAGAGTATTATTATTGAAAGACATCACATGTAACATTAAATAAATGCCCTACGGGCTTACATCTTTCCAAGCTAACACTTGGACACAAAAACGTGAGTACTAACTCAACTACAAATTCAGCCCTTGGCTTGAGTTTACATGTAATATCAAATAAAACGAAATAACAACTAATCTAAACAGAGTCTTCAACTCCAAATCCTTCCAAGCTAATTCCTTGGAGGTAGCACATCACCTGGACCTGAAAATGATGTTCCCGTATAGGGTGAGCCACAGCCCAGTAGAAATATACTAAACCAAATATAAGCATTGAATAAAGCAATAGCATTCAATAGATGGTTAACACAAAATATCAGTTTCATCATCATACAGTTTCATGACAATAATGTCCATGACACGTTTCACTTTCCATTATTTATTCAACTTTCCATTTACACAAATATGGCTCAGAACCTGGCCAAATAACTCAACAGAGATTACATCTCTTATTAACAATATTTCCAATTCAAGTGAGATAACAAATCAAGTTAAACATTTCTTATATCATAATGGATACACATATTGGTGTTGTATCAACCTCAGCCAAAATCACTTCCATACTTCCCGATTGATACACATTTTAGTGATGTACCAATAGCGTGTAAAAACACTTCCATAAATCAATAAGCACACATATTAGTGGTGCTAATGGAGTCCATCCCCTATCTCCTTCCAAACAATATCCGGTTTAGGAGTCCATCCCCTATCTCCTCCCAAACCGCGGAGTACATCCCCTATCTCCTCCCAAACAATATGCATATACAATGTATTAAACACTTGTCATATACAACACTCAATTAATACACGTATTTTTTGTATTAATTCAACAGTCAAAATCAATGACTTAACCAATGTGATCAGTTTTAGTTTTCCCTAATCCACATGCAATGTCTACAACAATCACGACTATCCTCCACCGATAGCCTAAAACAGTTATTTCTAAACAGGAAATAAACGTAACAACAAATATAAACTCAACAATTTCATAGGTGTGTGATTAAACTATCCAATTACACCATTTAAGCTTATAATTTCCCAATTTCATGAATTCAACTAAATTTCCCAATTTTCCTTAAATTAATTATACAAATTAATTTATTACAACAACTAGGGTTTTTCCCAAAATTACCAAACAACCCCAACATATCAAAATACCAAAACTTAGGACAAAACCTATAATATGGAGTAGGAAATCCCTACCTTGAAGTGAAGAACTCGAATGGAGAAGATGGAGATGCTAACCCAAAACCCAAAGTGCTCCAAACCGCCAAATTCTCAAATTAAAACGGAGCCCTCAACCCCCTCTATCTTTTAATAAAGAGCCTAGGGTAGAAACACCCTAAAACTAGATGATACCTAAGAGAGAAGGTGAGTGGAGGGAGAGAGAAGTCGGACCTAGGGTTTTGGAATCAAAAGGATATTGAAAAACTGAATTTTTCACGCTGCTGTGTATTTAAACCCGACAGGCTCGCTCGAGCAAAGGATTGGTTGCTCGAGCGACCAGACACAAGAAAGCCTTGCTCGAGCGAAGAAAGTCTCACTCGAGCCAAAAACTCGATGCTTCAGGTCTGCAACCCAGAAGCTCGCTCGAGCGAAGAACTCGAAAACATACACCTCGCTCGCTCGCTCGAGCGAAGAAAAGCTCACTCGAGCGAAGAAACCCTGGCTCGAGCCACCAGACACGAAACTCTACTCTCGCTCGAGCGACTAAACTCTCGCTCGAGCGACTAAACCCTCGCTTGAGCGAAGGTCCAAAAATTTGGACAGCAACACTTGGTTTCCAAACCCAATCGACCTGTAACAAACCTGCCCAACACATCCTATAACTCAAAATGAGAAATTAAAGGACAACAACAACAATTATATAATGATAGGATCCACGGAACCTAAGTCCGGATACAACAACTAAATGGGAAAAGACTGGGGTCGCTATAACATAACATCAGATTAGTTTAAAAATAATACCATAATTTGACAATAATACCATAATACATAACATCATAAGTTTTCTCCCCGTGTGACATTATCAAAAGGAAATCATGGGTCAGAATCTAGAGGAGGAGGAAAATGATAGTGATAAATGGCATCAAAAAATAGACAATCAAAATATATATACATATATATATATAGATATATATGATTTGCCCGCGTCTCTCTTTTTCGTCGAAAATCACATCGGACACGCGGCCTCGCTTTTACGTCAGCCGACCGACAAAAGCAAGACGGGTCAATCAGCTGCCTCGGCTCTCTCTTCCTCTTGTCTTCTTCTCTTCCGTCTTTTTCTTAATCACTCTCTTCGTCTTCCTCTTTCGCATTCGCTTCCATCCCTTTCGTCTTCTGCGTAAGAGAGATAAAACAGAAAGATTGAGCAAAGTAGAAAGGCTGCCAAAAACGACCCTCATTTTGATTATATCTCTCTCTCCTACTACATGGCCTCGTCTCGTCTCCTTACTCTCTTTCCGAACCTGAATGATCCTGTAAGCGCTGCTGGGCCGAGTGCCCCAACTCTTACTCTTCCCAACCTTCCTATGATGTCGATTGAGCAAATAATGGCAGCTCAATCAGACATTGAAGCCAATCATTTCACACTGACGTCCTGTATGGAGACGGTGACTGCAGTCACAAAATTGGCTCACCGTCTGCAGAACAGGACGAGTGAGCTCCATCAGGTCAATGCCCAACTCTCTCTGCTCCAGCGCATATACAAGGATGCGCGAGCGGAGATAGGCACACAGAAGGCCGAAAATAAAGAGCTTAAACGGAAGACCATCTCCATGGCCCGATTTAGAGCAACGTCGTTCTTGGCCTTTGATAGTCAGCGGGGAGTTGTCGCTCTCGACGAAAGCACGGGGCAGAGGCGTCAAGGGTCGCCCAAGATGATAAAAAGAAGAAGAAAACGATAGAAGAGGCGAATAAATAAGATCGGCGTATGGTCGTAAAAAAAAATGAAGGGTTTTTTTTTTTTATGTAAATATGTTTATTTTGATCGGCGTATGGCCGTAAAAAAAATGAAGGGTGTTTTTTTTAAATTTTTTTTATGTAAATATTTGTATTTTGATTTGTTTTTGTTTTTATGTTTAAGTACTGAAAAAAAAAATTAACCCCAAACAAAAAATAATAATGAGAAAAAAAATAAAAATAAAAAATAAAAGAAATTAAGCATAATAGCAAAATAAAAAAATTAAAAAAATTAAAATAAAATAATATCAGCAGAAATTAAACTTAATGGGACGTTGGTGTTGCTAGAATGGTAATGCAAAAAAAATACCATGAGGGTTTTAAAAAAAAATCAATGTATGTAAAGTTAATTTTACCTCAAGATGCAGAACCCCAAAAAAAAATTATACAGTTGAGAATAGCAAACTATTAAGGAGAATAAATATATGAAGGACTTGAGAGTATTCAACTGATATAAATGTTTCCATATCAATGTAGCAATACACATATATCATTTTAACAAAAATTAAATTTCACAGTCATAACAAAACTTTTGAAGTAGAAATCGACATTCCAAGCTCGCCACGAATAAAATTGAAGCGATCCTCGCTTAGGGGTTTTGTGAAAATATCCGCAAATTGCTTGTCGGTGTTTACAAATTCAAGTACAATATCCCTTTTTTGAACATGATCTCTTAAAAAATAATGTCGAATTTTAATATGTTTTATTCGTGAGTGTTGAACCGGATTTTTGCTTAAATTGATGGCACTAGTATTATCACATTTAATAGGGATATGATTATAATGCAAATCAAAGTCCTCCAATTGCTGTTTCATCCAAAGTATTTAGGCACAACAACTCCTGGAAGCTATATATTCAGCTTCGGCCGTTGATAAAGTAACAGAATTTTACTTTTTGCTAAACCAAGATACTAATGAGTTACCAAGAAAGTGCCAAGTGCCACTGGTGTTTTTTCTATCAAGTTTGCATCCGGCAAAGTCGGCATCCTAGTAACTAATTAAATCAAATGCAACACCTCTAGGATAAAACAGTCCCAAATTTTGCGTGCCAACAAGATATATAAAAATTCTTTTAACAGCATTGAGATGTGATTCCTTAGGATTTGATTGATATCTAGCACACATACAAACACTAAACATAATATCGGGTCTACTTGCAGTTAAATAAAGAAGTGAGCCAATCATACATCGATATTTTGTTTGATCAATAGACTTACCTTTTTCATCCTTGTCTAGCTTAATGGATGTGCTCATAGGTGTTCCAGCTGTTTTTGAGTCATACATACCAAAATTTTTAAGTAGTTCTTTTATGTACTTAGCTCGGTTGATAAAAATTCCTTCCTTACATTTTTTTATTTGAAGCCCAAGGAAATAATTTAGCTCCCCCATCATGCTCATCTCAAACTCACCTTGCATACACTTAGCAAATTCCTTACACAAGGTTTCATTAGTAGCACCAAATATAATGTCATCCATATATATTTGCACAATAAATAAATCATCATTTTTAGTTTTAACAAAAAGTGTTGTGTCAATCGTTCCTCTAGAAAAATTATTTTCAATCAAAAATTTACTTAATCGTTCATACCATGCACAAGGTGCTTGTTTCAAACCATATAAAGCTTTTGATAGTTTAAAAACATGATTTGGAAAAGCATGATCTTCAAAACCTGGAGGTTGTTTAACATAAACTTCCTCATTTATAAAATCATTAAGAAAAAGACTTTTTACATCCATTTGATAAAGTTTGAAATCTCTAAAACATGCAAATGCAAGTAACATGCGAATGGCTTCTAATCTAGCAACTGGAGCAAAGGCTTCATCGAAATCAATACCTTATTCTTGATTGTATCCTTGTGCAACAAGTCTAGCCTTGTTTCTTATAATTGTGCTGGATTCATCAAGCTTGTTTCGAAAGATCCATTTGGTACCGATAATGGTATGATCTTTAGGTTTTGGCACAAGTTCCCACACTTTGTTTCTCTCAAATTGGTTAAGCTCTTTATATATAGCTATCATCCAATGTTCATCGAATTCGGCTTCTTGAAAGTTTTTAGGCTCAATCTGTGAGAGAAAAACCAAGTTACTACAAATGTTTCCAAGTGAAGAGCGAGTTTCAATACCTTTTGTAGGGTCACCTAGGATTAAATCCTTAGGGTGATTAACTTCCATTCTCTTGGCAAATCATCATTGTTTCCTCATTCTTCTTGAAGTGGGAGAATAGGTTGTTCAATCTCTTTGTTCAACTTACATGGTTGGTTCTCTTCTTTGTAGATACTTGAATCTTCCACATTTGGTTCCAAATCTATATTATCACTAACTTACTTTTCAGCATAGATGTTAGTTTCATCAAATGCCACATGTATAGATTCTTCCACAACAAAAGTTCTTTCATTAAAAACACGATAAGTTTTACTAGTTAAGGAATAGTCAAGAAAAATTGCTTCATCAGATTTTGAATCAAATTTACCTAAGTTATCATTACCATTATTATGCACAAAACATTTACAACAAAAAACATACAAGTGACTAATGTTGGGCTTTCTATTATGACAAAGTTCATAAGGAGTCTTTTTTAGAATAGGTCTAATTAATGCACGATTTAAAATATAGCATGCGGTGTGAATGGCTTCGGCCAAAAAATATTTAGGAAGATTATTTTCGCAAAGTATTGTTCTACTCATCTCTTCTAAAGTTCTATTATTCCTTTCTACTACACAGTGCTGAAAAATTATGTCCAATACCATGCTCATCACAAAACAATTCAAATTTCTCATTTTCAAGTTCTCTACCATGGTCGGTTCGAATGTTAGTAATAAGAAAGCCTTTTTCATTTTGAATTTTACGACAGAGTTTTGTGAAAGAAGAGAAGGTTTCATCTTTGTGTGCTAAAAATATAACCCATGTAAATCTTGAATAATCATCAGCAATAACAAGACAATAATGTTTACCACCTAGATTAGATGTCCTTGAGGGACCAAATAGATCCATATGCAATAGTTGTAAAGGTCTAGTTGTGGAAATATGAGATTTCGATTTAAATGATGTTTTAGTTTGTTTTCCTTGTTGACAAACACTACAAAGATGATCTTTTTCAAATTTAATTTTTGGAAGTCCAATGACCAAATTCGTTCTCAAAAGTTTAGCAATTAAATCCATATGAGCATGACCAAGTCTTCTATGCCATAACCAACTATTTTCATTATTAACATATAAACATTTAACATCACTAGTATAGAGATCATTAAGATGAAAAACATAAACATTATCATGGCGATTACCGACGAATAAAGCTTTATGATCATTTGTGCTTTCAATTGTGCAATGTGATTTATCAAAAATAACTCGATTACCTTTATCACATAATTGACTAATACTAAGTAGGTTATGCTTAAGTCCATCAACAAATAAAACATTTTCAATAGAAGGGTACGGAGAAATACCGATGCTACCAATACCGATGATTTTTCCTTTCTTGTTATGTCCAAAAATAACAAATCCTCCATCTTTCGATGATAGTTTAGTAAAGAATGATTTATCTCCGGTCATGTGTCTGGAACATCCACTATCAAGGTACTACTTCCCTTCTTTAGCTTTGGACTTAAAGCAAACATACAAGATGACAATCAAGTGTTGGTTTTTGGTACCCATAGTTTCTTGGGTCCTTCTTGGTTAGTTTTGTTAGATCCCTTAATAATCCAAATCTTTTTAATTCTCATGTTCATATTCTTTTGAATGGACAATAAGATATATAATGGTCTTTCTTTCTACAATAATGACAAGTAATATGAGAGTGTGTCATGAGAGGTGCCTTTTCAAAAATTGTATTGAGATTCTTTTGTTTCTTAATAGGGTCATATCCAATACCCGCTTTATCAAAAATACATCTTTGATTTCCAAGAAGCATGTTGAGATTATCTCTACCTTTTACAAAATTTTTAAGTGTTTTTATTAAATCATCAACATTGTTTTTTTAAAGTAGTTTTCTCATTAGAGATAATATCAAAATCATTTTTCAAAACAATTTTTTCTTTCTTTAATTCTTCTAGATTAATAGATAAAGATGCAACAGATTTCTTCAACTCATTATTTTTGGCACAAACTTTTCTAAATTCATCTTGTAGTTCATGGAATGCACTTTCAAGTTCTTCATATAGAGTAATTACCTCATCTTGAGTAGAGTCTTCATCTTCAAGAGCCCATGAGACATAAGTTGGCTACTTCATTTTCAATTTCATCACTTGAGCTTTCATTTTCACTTTCTCCCTAAGCTGTTACCATGACCTTTTTGTTTCTTTTGTAGTTTTTTTCATGATTCTTCAATTTTGAACAATCCATCTTCATATGTCCAGAATTTTTGCACTCATAGCAAATAATCGGGCTCTTTCTTGTTATCTTTGTTGTACTTTTTCTTAAAAGGTCTTCTTCCTCCATAATTGTTTTTCTTGAAGTGCTTTTTGAGATTTCTACTAAACATGGCATAGCTTTCATCCTCACTGGAGCTTTCATGTTCTTCTTCATTTGATGAGGTTTTGAATGCAATTTCACTTTTTTTTTTTTATTTTCAACATCCTCATGTCCTTTCATGGTGGTCTCATGAGTCATAAGGGAACCCATAAGCTCATCCAATCCAAGTGTGGAGAGATTTTTGGCTTTTATAATGGCCGTGACCTTTGCTTCCCAATTCTTTGGTAAACACCTAAGAATTTTTCTCACCAACTCACTGTTAGTATAAGTTTTGCTAAAAGATTTCAAAGAGTTTACAATTTCAGTAAATCTAGTAAACATACTTGAAATAGATTCATCAGAGTTCATTTTAAACAATTCATAACTATGAATAAACATATCAATACGAGATTCCTTCACTTGGTTTGTACCTTTATACGTTACCTCAAGTTTGTCCCAAATTTCTTTTGCCGAATCACAACTTGAAATTCTATTATACTCCTTAGAGTCTAATCCACAAACAAGGGTGAGTTTGGCTTTAGCATTGGCTTGCAATAATTTATGATCTCTCTTATCACATTCATCTTCAGTTTTAGGTACACTAATATTGTCTACTAATTTGGTAGGAATTTTTGGACCTTTGGTGACAATAATCCACATGGCATAATTAGTGGCTTGTAGGTATAAGGTCATCTTATCCTTCCAATGACTATAGTTGTTTCCGTCAAACAATGGTGGCCTATTTGTGGCTTGTCCTTCAGCTAAGGTTGCCATGGATCGAAACTCCCAGATGGTTAAATCTAAAACAAGAGTCTAGGCTCTGATACCAATTGTTACCTAAAAGACAACCTAAGAGGGGAGGTGAATTAGGTTTTTACAAATAAAATAATAATACCCTAATAAAAATTATGAGAGCACAATAGATAAATATAGTTAATGAAATAAAAATAATTAAAACAAGTGTTCTAACAACTATGTCAATTAATAATTTTAGCAAAATAAAAATATGAAGTACACTTATGACAATTTAAATAAAATAAAGAGATAAAGGAGAGAGAGACAAACAAATTTATAGTGGTTCGGCTTCAACTCGGCCTACGTCTACTCCTCAAGCTTCACTTGAGATTTTCCACTATTCTCTAGCTTCACAAGGTGCTAGCAACCTTTTCACAGATGGAGCAATCCTTTACGGATTTTACACAGATTTTCTAAGTCTAAAAAACACTGAGAGTACTACATTCTTACAGGATTGAAAAGAAGGTGTTTTTGCTTTCACAGAAAGTTACAAGAATTATCTCTCAAACATAGATATAAAAATGAGACTCTGATTTTTCTGTAATCCTCACATAGGAAAGATGGGCTTAAAGCTATACGACTTAATGTATAATTTCTGAGAGAGGATGTAAACAAAAATTGAAGAACACTTCTCAGATAATTTTTTAGAGAATAGATGTGAGTGATTATAGATCAAAGAATATTTTCTGATTTTTTTTATAACTTGTTTACATTAGAGGCTTTGGTATATATAATGAAACTTATAGCCGTTTATAGCCGTTGTATTCATTTGAATTTATAGCCGTTGTATTCATTTGAATTTATAGTCGTTTATAGACGTCGTATTCATTTGAATATCTTCCACTCCATCATTACTAATTTGAATATCTTCCACTTGAACCTTTTGGCCTACTGCTGTACTGGGCTGTTTGAACCTTTTGGTCTGCTGTTGTGCTGGGCTGTTTGAACCTCTGGTTTGGGCATTATTTTTAGGTTGAAATGAATTCCTAATTTAAGTAAATATTAAATACATTCAAATAATATTTAGGATAAAAGTTTAGGTGAGAAATAATGGGACAAAATAAATTTTGATTCTATTTTTTTCTTTCAAATAAATTAAAACATAATTAAATAAATCATCAAAATAAATTTTGGATTCTATTTTTCTCTTTCAAATAAATTAAAACATAATTAAATAAATCATCAAAATAAATAAGTCTAACAGTATTGTTTCCCCCAGGCAAGGGCCTCTCTAAAGGATGCCACGAGTACAATTTCAATACGGAACTTCATTCATTATGAGAACATAACGTTTCAATAGACCATTCCATCAATCATCATAACGTTTCAATAAACCATTCAATCAATTATATATCAATTTCAATAGTAATAACATTTTCAAAAGTAAACGTAACTTGCACATATCTTTATAAAGTTATTACTCACAGTGGGTCAAGTCGATATAAGGTCTCGGACGTCCACCTAAACAAATCGCACAACAAAGATACAATAGAAGCATCATTCAATATTCATTTCATTTTAATTCAACTTTCTTTATGTGTTTCTAGCTTATTCCATAACTATGTGAGTCCAATTGGTGCCTAAGAATACATAGAATGCCATGAGGATGCAAATATGCATTTAAAAGAGTTAGTCAAAAATTGCTGAAAATAAGGTCTCCGCTCGAGCGTTCTGCAAAGCTTTGTAAAGATATTAGTTGGCCTTAATGTTTGCTCGAGCGGTGACTTTAACGCTCGAGCGGCGAACAAATTTTCTATGCTTTCAAAACTAACAAAATAATTTTCAAACATATTTTCAAAACTTAAACTCTTGCATGAATCAATTTTAAACCTATAATTTTATTAATAAAGATGAACCAATGACTAATATTCTAATTTCTAATACAAAAATCTCTTTGATCATTAAGATTAAAACCAATAATTTCATGAATATAATAATCTCAACATTCATCTTTCTTTGTTTTATAAAACATAAATTAAAACTATAAAGCCCTTTCAAAAATATTTACATGTAAGAAATTGGGCAAATTATACTAACAGTTCCTATAGTTTGGGGATTATGTCACTTTAGTTTCTGACTTTTCAATTGTGACACATTTGACCCTGAATTTTGAATCTTGTTCCAAATAAGGACAATTGAACATACCATTGTTTAATTTCAAGGGCAAAATCGTCAATTTGATAAAATATAAACTAATTTGACAAAAATAAATGTCAAAAAATATTTTAAAATTTTTAAAAATTATTTCTACCCACCAAAAATAAAATTATGTAAAATTGATAAAAATTAATAAAAATTGCATGATTAATTTTTAAAAATTAATTTTACATGATCATCATTCAAATACATAATAAAAATTAATTTGGTAAAAAAATAAATAAATGTCTAAAAGATTTATTAATTTTATATAATTTTATCTTTAGTAGGTAGAAATAGTTTTTAAAAATTTAAAAATAATTTTTTGACATTTATTTTTGTCAAATTAATTAATATTTTATCAAATTGACAATTTTGCCTTTGAAAAATCTAATAGTATCTTCAATTGTCCTTATTTGGAACAAGATTCAAAATCCATGGTCAAATGTGTCACAATTAAAAAATCAGGGACCAAAATGACACAAGCCCCAAACTATAGGGACCGTTAGTGTAATTCACCCTAAGAAATTTAAATCAAAATAAAACTAATTTTTGATTCTCAAATATAAATTATATCTAAATTTGTCCAAATTTATATTTAATTTATTTCCTCCATATCAAACCCAATTTTAAACCCATAAATTTTAAAACATAAATTAAACTTTCACAACTCTTGAAAAATTCATGATGTATGTGTAATTAAAATTCTAATTTTTGAAAGACAACAAAAATCAAATCACAAAATGCTTAATTCTAATTTAATTTCTACAATTTGAATTTAATTCAATTCCTGCAGCTTTTACTAATTTCTTTGAAATTACGTACAATTGATTCTTAATTCCTTTTTTTTCCCCTTTAAATCATGAAATTGGCATTATGAAACTTTGCATGTATGAAATTAAGATCAAAACTAAATAAATTTTAATTAGGATAGCCCCAATTTGGATTATTATTAATTTTCTCCACATTAGACCCAAATTCAAATCCATAAACCTTTTAATCATGAATTAAAATCTCAAAACCTTGAAATTCTATAATGCATGTTTAATTAAAGTATTAATCTTGTAGAGTTTGCCCATGCATGTAACAATGAGGCTTAATTTCATGCAAGATCACAACATCAAACCCAAAATAATTAATTTCCATAACCATGAACCTAACTT
This sequence comes from Camellia granthamiana, assembly GCA_036172215.1. Lineage (NCBI taxonomy): Eukaryota > Viridiplantae > Streptophyta > Magnoliopsida > Ericales > Theaceae > Camellia > Camellia granthamiana. Next base: position 124,145,725 of record CM069904.1, read on the forward strand.
AATCTCTTTATCTTGGTTTTCTAATTTCTTCCAAATTATATGAATTGAATTTAAACTCATTATTAATTTCAAGTGTAATACATGAGTTCTTCAAAAGTCAAGATTGAAATCCCTACCTTAATCTTCAATTGATAGCTTCTTGATGATCTTGCATTTTCCTTTCTTGAATTTCCTTCGAACCCACTAGCACAAAGCTTTCTCTCTCTCTCTCTCTCTCTCTCTCTCTCTCTCTCTAACTCACAGTTTTACCCAGCACAAAGAAAGGAAGAAGTTGCCACTCTCTCTCCTTATGTTCACACTTATACACATACACACACAGCTTTCTCTGCACATACAGATTTCTCTGCACACCCACCTCCAAATATACCCTCAATTCTAGATTATTCTACAATTTAATGTATGATCAAAATTAATTTAATTAAGCAACACTTAGTCTTAATAAATCTTGATTAACACATAATTAAATCAATCATGACTAATCACAAATCCCACTTAATTTAATTAGTCTAATTTGACTTCATTTATAACCCAATTAATTATATTTAAATTTATCAATCTGAATCAAATTTTTAATCAAACTTCCAAAAGGCTCCAAATATTAAATTAAACTTATTGTCATCATAAATTTTGATTTCTCAAATTATTTAGACCTTCAATTTCTGATCAAATTCCAAATTTCCGTCAATAATTTACATATTTAAATTGGATACCCCATAAATAAATTTATTTCGTAATAATCACAATTCTCAATCCTCATAATTTAATTAACTTAATTAACTCCAATTCGGACCTAATTAATCGAATTTCAATTTTACTAAATTGAATCGAATATTTAATTAAACTCCCAAATGGGTCCGTAATTAAATTGATTCAATTTCTTAATTTCACTTCCTTAAGCCATTTGGACTCTTAATTTGTAATTTTCAAAATAATCTTTAATAGAATCATATACGAATCAGATTTCAAAATTCTCATAAATCCCAAATTAAATTATGATAACGACTAATTAAAATCTCAAATCTCCTTAATTAACCATATATAAAATATTATACGTGACAGGGTCATCACAGCTGCTAAAGGCAAAATATAGCAAGGTATGGGAAAATATGATGTTCCAATGGTCTACCATTCGAGTTGCTAAAAATAGCAATTATTTTCTCTTGTATCAAATTTACCTACTGTCACGACCCGCTCCCTGTACCCAAGGGTTAAGTATCGTGATGGCCAATAACTAAAGTTACCTACGGCCAATTCTTGAACAAATAAAAAAACGCAAGCGGAAGTAAAATTTAAATGAGGGTACCAAAATAATCATTGGAGCTTCTATTTTTATTACAAAATTTATAGACCAAAAAGGCCGATATTTACATAGAGAAATATCATAAAAATACTGTGTGTGTCTATTCCGCAACTCGACTTTCCAAAAAACTATTTCTGAAGTGCATTGTTTCCTGAAAATTGGTAAACAACTATAAGCACATGGCAGATGGAGAAATATTATACCAAGAGTATAAGGGACACGAAATAACCATGGATAGTTAGTTAAGCTAAAACATTTACATAATTCAGTTTGGTAAATAAATCATTTAAGTAACAGAAACTGAAATACATAAATTATGTAAATAAATAGCCATAACCACTGTACCTATAGCGATCCCGGGTTTACCCCTTGTTGTACAGTAATCCGGACATGTGTCCGTGGATGTTGTAATTGAGTGTTGTCTTGTTTACATCCTTTCCTACTTTGTATTTGAGTTATAGGATGTATTGGGCAGGTTTGTTACAGGTTGGTTGTGTTTGGAAACCAAGTGTTGCTGCCCAGAAATTTGGCTGGTCGCTCGAGCGAGGGTTTGGTCGCTCGAGCGAGGGTTGGTTTTTGTGTCTGGTGGCTCGAGCCAGAGTGGCTTCGCTCGAGCGAGCGATTGCGTCTGGCTCAGACCTGAAGGTTGCATTTCTTGGCTCGAGCGAGCTTTCTTCGCTCGAGCGATCTGGTTCGTTCTTCGCTCGAGCGAGCGTCGTATTGCAAATCGGGAAATTTGCACTGTTGGCTCGAGCGAGCTTATCTTCGCTCGAGCGAGTTCAATTGTTGTGTCTGGTCGCTCGAGCGACCAAGGCTTCGCTCGAGCGAGCCTGTTTATATCAGCAAGGCAGCACCGAGTTAAACTTCACTTTTTCAAGGCTTTTTATTTTCAAAACCCTAAAATTTGAGAGCCCTTCTCTCTAAAATTACTCTCTCTCTAAGATTTGATCTACCTAGGGTGATTTCCTACCCTAAGGCCTTTGTTAAAAAGATAGAGGGTGACTTGGGCTTCGTTTTAATCGGAACAAGTTTGGTTTTGGAGCAAGTTGGGTGTTGGGCATCATCTCCTTTTGAGCTCAATCTTTGAGGTAGGGATATCCTACTCCTCTTTATGAGTTTTGTCTTTCAATTTTAGCATTTTGATATGTTGGAAGTTGTTATGTAATTTTGGGAAACTTTGGGCCATTGTGTAATTTTACAAAAGTTGGGGGTTTTCATCTATGATAAACCTAGAAGCATGTTTGGTATAGAAACATGGAATTAATGTTGAAACATTAAGGAAATTGGAACCTAAGGGTTGTGATGTTAATTATGGAGAATGCCCTAATTACATTGATTAATTAATTTGGATAATTGATTGTATTGGTTTGTGATGTATATAATTGTTGTTTATATGCATTGAGTTGTGTTGGAGGAGACAGGGGATGTACTCCACGGTTTAGAGGAAGATAGGGGATGGACCTCTAAACCGGATGTTGTTGGGAGGAGATAGGGGATGAACTCCGTAGTTAGAGCTTGTATGCTTATCTAGAAGTATATTGACAGAGCGTATATGCTTGTCTTTGGAAGTATTGATATAACTGTTATGTTTATCTTTGATGAAGTAAAAAGTGTTGGCATGAGTGCTTGTCTCATGTGTGGTGTTTGGCCAGGTTCTGAGCCAAGGTTATGAGATGGCAAGTAAAAGGAATGAAAATGGAAACGAAAGGAAATATAGACTTAAGTGTCTTGGAATTGTATTATGTTATGAAAGGATGTAAAAGTGTTGACCATCTATCAACTGTTAATCTTTTAGTCATTGTTCATAATTGGTTTAGTATATTTCTACTAGGCTGTGGCTCACCCTATATGGGAACATCATTTTCAGGTACAGGTAGCATGCCACCCCCAAGGACTTAATTGGGAGGCTAGTGGCGGACAGGCTTTTGGGTTGTCTTTTCTTTTGCTGTATTACATGTAAATTCAAGCCAAGGGCTTTATGTGTAAATGAGTTAGCACTCTACCTTTGTGTAACCAAGTGTTAACTTGGAAAGCTGTAAGCCCTTAGGGCATTTGCTTTTGTTGTTAACATGTGATACTCTTTGTAATAAAATTCTGATGAATGGAAAGATGTGGACCTTTTATATATTATAGCATGTCTATATTGTTGGAATTAATGTTATATTTTTGAGGGCGTTACAGTACCGAACAGAATAGAACAGAGGTCACAAAAGTGACAGTCAGAACAGAGGTACGGATTCAAGAGGTGGCTCGTACGGATTCTAGAGGTGGCTCCCACAATAGTGTAGCATTTAGCTCCGCACAGAACAGAGGTACGGATTCAAAAGGTGACTTGTACGGATTCTAGAGGTGGCTCCCACAATAGTGTAGCATTTAGCTCCGCACAGAACAGAGGTACGGATTCAAAAGGTGACTCGTACGGATTCTAGAGGTGGCTCCCACAATAGTGTAGCATTTAGCTCCGCACAGAACAGAGGTACGGATTCAAAAGGTGACTCGTACGGATTCTAGAGGTGGCTCCCACAATAGTATAGCACTTAGCTCCACACAAAACAGAAGTCAATGGATCCATGACAAATAGAGGACCACAAAGTGGTCAAACAGAGGCCAATAGTTATTTAAGTCCCCCAAGACGTGGGACTCCCGTGGTGATACTTACAAAACATAATTGTATATAAGGTCATAGTCAAATATTCTTTAAAAGTAAAACAAACATATCCATGGATTTCCTTTTAACAAATAGGGTTCAGAAATTAAACCACGCAACTGAAATATTTATATGGTTTATAATAACTTATAAAACATAACTTGTATAAAATAAATATGGTAAGTCAAAACATACGTAAAATACATTATGGTGACTCAAGGTATAATATAACTCACCTTAACTTTAATACCTCATCCTTTCTTTCCACTATCAAAAACTCTTTCAACTTCCATTATTTTTTCTTTCCTTTCCTCTCTTTCTTCCCTTCCTTTCTCTCTGCTTTTCTTTCTTCTTTCTTTTCTTTTCTTGGTTTCTTTCTTTCACAGGTTGATCAACTCTCCCTACTTATAGGGAGGAAAACTCAATCTCTGGCCAACACGTGTCCAGCCGAATCAGCCCGCGGATCCCTCTCTCCAGATTCGGCAATTAATATATAGATTCATATTCATCTTTCATAAATATTTAAGATGATTACACTTTGACCTAAGTTTTTAATATAATTATATAAATAATTTAATTCCTAATTAAATTACACTTTATCGTATACCAACGGTAAATTAATTGTTTATTTATATTTTGATCCCTAAATTTTTAATAATTATATTATTTTACAAAATTACACGTAATAATATATAATAAATTATATATTTTCCTAACTGAGATTAAATAATATTAGTATAAATTTTACATAATAATTAAAAATCTGAGTTGTTACACCTACAACTAAAATTGATAGCACAACAATATTGTTTAAAATACCGTTCATCTTCTTCCCAATAGACACATCGGTTGTCCGGCCAATCGTCCTGGGAGATGTCCTGGGATGACTTTAGCTTTCGTTTGGCATAGCAGGTTTTTGGGCGTTTGGACTAAAATAGTCACAAAAAAAGCAAAACATGTTTTTTAGTTTAATAAGACAAAACATCACATCAACCCATAATCATTACATTCTTTTTCTCATAAAAAGTCAAAAAAAATAAAAAGACCTTCCCAAACTAAGCTTTTTAGCCCCATGCTAAAATAGCCAAAAACTCAATCCATTTTTTTTGGCTTTTTAGTTATTTTAGCATGGCGCTAAAAAGTCTCGTTTGTGAAGGACTTTTTGACTTTTTATAAGAAAATAATATAATGATTCTGGGTTGGATGTGATGTTTTGTCTTGTTAAGTTAAAAAATCTATTTTATCTTTTTGTGACTAAAATAATCCTAAACCAAACCCAACCCTTCTTCGCAAACGAAACCTTAATGGTTTAGAGTAGTTGTCCTTGGGATGTCCTAAGAGATAACCTCAATGGTTTAGAGTGATAACCAAAGGAATGTCGTGGAGATGTCTTGAGGGATGACCGCAATGGTTTGAAGTAGTTGAATTGAATCAATTAGATGGAAGGAAAATCTAAAAATAGAAATTTTACCATTGGATCAACATTACTACTCTTCAACTATTTTCTATTGTTCATTTTTAAATTATAACTTTAGTTATTCATTTTAGTGATGATTATACTACAACTATTTTATATTGTTCATTTTTAAATTATAACTTTAGTTATTCATTTTAGTGATGAATCATTAGAGATGTTCTTAAATTTTTTTAATTTCATAATAAATTATTAAATTAATTAATAATTTTTAATTAATAATTTAGATAATTTTATTTTTATATAGAAGAACAGTTAAAAAATTATTTTGCTAATTAATTATGTTAAATAAAAATTTTAATAAAAAAATATTTGTAATTTTTTAAATTATAAAAAAATAATTCATATTTTAAACCAATTATAATTTATTTTTTATTTTTTGAAATTTCCACCTTGTTGGGAATTGCGGCTAGCAATTCAGTATGGGTAATCCTTCATTATTAATAATTAATCGGATATTATACGGTTGGGAATCATGCCATATAAGTATTATATATATATTATTAAAAGTAAAGGTGTTGGCAGTTTGGTTGCGCTCGGAGAACTTGTAATTCGCCATTCATCTATTGGATTGGCGGATTAAAAAAAAATAAATTCGCATCCGTCCGTCGAATTGACTGATGTGGATTGAGCGGATTAGCGGATTGACAAATAGATGCGAATCAGTTTGGCGGTTTAAACTTTTACAAATTTTAAACATATGTGGACTCACCTTTTTCCGCGCCCCGCCTTTCGGAAAAGGTTTGAAAATAAGGCCTCACAGTTCGGACTCCCGCGGTTCTGAATCTAGTCTCACAAGTGCAATGTGAAACTAAGAATCACCAAAGAGTCCAAATCCGACAAATCGTTTTGGAAAATTAATTTTGAATCAAATAATGCAAAAAATGGACTGCTTTGCCAGATACAGAGTCGCCACCTAAATGTTTTATTTTTAGGGAAATTTAGGAAAACCTGACTCGTGCCAAATGTCACGTGTCCGTCATCACCAAAGTTGCCTCGGTTCGGAAACTTGGGTACAAGAGTGGAAGGTCCTGAAATGAGCACCCCCACTCGCCCGATCAAAGATCGGCCTCTACTAATTATGATATGATTTTTTATAAACATTATGTGTTCTTATTCCAATTATTAGCTAACATTATGTGATGCACACAAGCAAGTATAGACTAGTCGCAAGACTTGGAACAATTCAACTTATGTTTGTTTTTGAAAATGGTTTGAATTTGCTACCCTTAAGTGGGCTTAAAAATGCGAATTTGCCACCAAACATAGTGGGCTTAAAACATGATTTTGCCACAACAAAGTGGGCTTAAAACGCACATTCGTTGAATCGTTCCAATTCAAACAACAAGCTTTCATCCATAGGCATTCATGTAGTTTAGCAAGTAAGCACATAGCATCATGGCAAGCATGCGAAACATGGTAATATGGCAATCACACTCATGCAAGCATGCTAAAGCATAAAAGCTTACCAAGTACTCCGAGCCAAAACAGAAATTAGTTAGAAAGATGCATGATCCTAACTATATAAGATGCCTAATGCAACACACGCAATAATGTAATTAATAGGCTCGGCTACTCAGCAACGGATCCAGGATTATGACTTTGGGGGGCCAAAGTACGTTTAACCTCTAACCAATAAAATTTGAAGTTCAATACCAATTTCTACTAACATGAAAAAAAATCAATAATGTTACGATAACATATTGAACTATATATTCCTTGTCAACATAGTTGAGTATCTAAAGATGATCATACAATTGAGAATATTTTTTTGCCCATATTCACTTACAAAAGTAATAACTATTTCTACATGCATTTATTTACTAAAATTAGGCATCTTCAATTGAGTTTGACGCTCTTTCATAATATCAAAAGCATAAATGATGGAGTCTACATTAAACCCTCGAGTAATGTCTTTTTCAATGTACGTAATCAAGTAACTAGCCAGAAAACCATCTTCCATCCTATTCCTAAAAGTCATAAAATATATGGCAGCACAAAATAACATTTAGATTTTTATCCAAATTCTTAGAGGAAATCAACAAATCATAACCTAAAAGCCTATTCACTTATCAAGAAATCACACAACACAGTACCTACCAATTACAATAAATCATAGTATTAAAAAAAAATTCACAATATTTAGCTAACAATTGTACCAACAACAATTATCAAATATTCATTGCAACTCCTGGCTTCTCCACCCTATGCCAGCCTCTCTACCACAATTTCACCCAAAAAAACAACCAACTTGCATTGGCCCCACATTGTCATTAAATTATTATTTATTTTTAAAAAAATTCAAAATCAATTGCTAACCCAGATAATGTTAGAGGTGGTGGAGGTTACTTAGTATCATGTGATATCTACGGCTGTTATCCGGTATCGGAGGTTCCTTTATGGAACTTATATCTGTCTGCACTCTGTTACCTGTACCGGAGGCCCGCCATGGGGGCTTAGTTGTTCTGTTCTGTCCCGGATCCGGAGGTTCCTTCTTGGAACTAGGTTATTCATAACCTTACGCTTATGCGTTCTGTTCTGTTCTGTTCTGTTATGCTAATGGATGTATCACGTAAACTTAATCATGACATATGATTTCTGTCTGTATATGATCTAAACAAGTATGAATTTGATACAATATGAATTGATTTCTGAAATTTGTACGAACTCATTCATTGAAACCCCTTTACTCTGTTTATTATTCACTGGGCTTTCGCTCACAGTTTACTATATATATGTAGGTGAGGCGGCACATGACCCAGGCCAAAGTTGACGGCCTTCTGTTCTGTTTTGTCAGCCAACTGTTGCGCCTCCCGAGGAGGTTTCGCTTGAAGCCTATTGCCATGGCTGTTTTTGTGTTCATGCTAGTCTGTACGTACGTTTTGTAAAGTCAGGTCTTGGGAACCACTCTCTGTAAATATCGATGTATTTTGACTAGCGTGTTTATGTATATAAATAAGTTTTGAAAAGTTTTGTTTCATGTACGTTATCACAGCTCATTGGACCTTGTTTATTTTGCATTATTGCTTCCGCAGCCCTTTATTATTTGTTAATCTGTTCAGAGGCCTTTTTAAAATTTTTTACAAATACGCTCTTATTAGAATTTTTTATTTAACAGAATTAACTAAAAAAATGAAATTCATAATTGCTCTTCTATACTATAATAAAATTACCTAAATTATTAATTGAAATATATTTTTAACATCATTAAAAATGATTAATTGACTTGATGATTTATTAATAAAATGAGCAATTTGTTATGAAATTAGAAACCCCAGGGGGTGGAATGTAATTTCCAAAATCACAAGGGGCGATTCGTATTTTAATCAAACCTTAGGAGGTGTATTTGTAATTTACCCTTAATTTAAATTCAAATGGCTAGAACACAATATTCATATGCACCGCACGTACCCATTTACTAGTACTATTAAAATTATAATTATGTCATGAATGATGCGGTGTAAATATTACAAAGTAATCAAAATTGTCACATCCCAAATTTTATTACTTTGATAACATTATCAATATTCATTAATTAAGTTCATTTACAAATGACAATTCATCCTTTGATGAAATGATAAATAATTAAATATACATGTTCCCTCTCGTTATACAATAATGACATTTACATACAAATAAAAGAAATACCCTGAGGCTTACAATAAAAGAGAGGACACTACTCTTCACAAAAAAAAAAAAAATAGCACTCAGCTAAACACAAATGAAGTAATACAATCCATCACTATATTACACTTATGAAATGGTAAAACCCATTGTTTGATCTTCAAATCCGAAAAGCATTCCCTGTACACATGTACAGGCAAGGGGTGAGCAACCACTAGCTCACCAAACAATCCCATATTAAAACATTAGAAGATATGCGGGTACCAAAATACTCGTACATATACGTGAAATCATATCATGTCAAAAGCATATGATTTTATTACATAATCTCTTAAATTCAATTTATTTAATTAACCACAACAAGTTAACTTAAATAAATAAACAAGTTTCAATAGCAATAGGACATCATTTTCAATTCATTCAATTATCTCATTATCAATTGAATCAAATAATTAAACAATTCATCAAATCCATTTTATGCAGTCTTATGAGATGAATGCACATGCCATGTTATGCTCAAAATATTTTCCTCATCTTTTAAAAATCTTACGCACAATGCCAATTTGAAAACACATTAATCCAACAGTTTCAATAAAATTCCAAGATGGTAAATACGACTCAGGTAATCCCTATACTGGCGCGCGGGTATCTAGTCTTTCACCATGGACACTTAGGCCAACTTACCCAATGTCAAACTACACCCTCATCCGGACTTACTAGCATATTTACACAAAACAAATCCAAATGATCTTGTTTCTCAAAAGCAATTCCTTTCTCAAAACAATAGTTTTCAATTGCAATTCAAAATCCATGATAACAATGAAATAGAATGGCAATGCAATGTGTAACAATGCATTAAGATAGTTCCAATTTCAATTCCACCACACAATGTTCCATTGTGATCAAATTCCATATCTCTATCAATGTAATATCACATACAATTCCAAGAGATAATGTAATAATGTCAATGTTCATGTATGTACCACAAGTAAATCAACAACTTCTAACTTTGTCTTTTCAAGACAATTCAACAATATCCTTTTCAAGACAAACTTCCAAAATCAAACATTTTTTTACCTTTCCAAGAATCTCCTCATTTAAATACCAACATGGTAATCCTCTACCAGTTGCCAAAAACCAAAACTTTTAAACAATAGTTTTATCAATAGCAATAACATATAACACTAAAGTGAGTTCAAGGTTTCATAAATTTCCAACTCACATACTTTATCAATAAAATGAAATTATAATCTTTCCAAAACTCATCCCCTTCCTAAACATTAAATAGAATCAAATTTCCATTTTTCTCATACAAGTAAAATCTCAGGATCTTCAAGTTCAATCATAATTCTTAAAAAGCATAAGTGAGTATTCCAACACTTAATCAATTATATCAAAATATTCTCTTGACTATAATTATAAAATATAACACGAGTGTTCACTTTCAAATTTTCAACATCCACCCTATCGAATTAAACCAAGGAAAAATAATAAATAAATAAAAGTTTTGATAACTCATCTTTTTGTTTTAATACAATTCATCTATTTGCTCCAAACGAGCTAAAATCACATTCTATTCTTTTCTTGTCAAAAAGTGCCAAAGAATTCAAATATCTCATAAAATTTTTGAAGTATGAAAGTATTATTGTAACATTACTCAACTAGTAAAACTAGGAACCCAATACCATACCACATCAACTTAATCTCGCTTATTTTTTCAAATCTCATACTTGGTCAATTTCGTCACTTTTAATCTCATAATATTAAAGTTATGAATTAAAAATCCAATAACACCCCCTTTAATTACAAAGGATTTAAAATATTAACCAAACTAATTTAATTCTTTTTTTTGGGTGGATCCTAAACTAATTTAATTCATCAAATTAGTAAGTTTACTATGTTCACCATCTTCCAAATTAATAGCACCAACTTAACATTCTACACAATATTCCTCAATATCAATTTATTTTTCTCAAAAATAAATTCCAAATCAAAGATAAAAAAAAATATTTCAAATTTATATTTCTCAAAATAAATCATCTAATCATAATATAATGTAAATACAATCCATACATCTTTGCAATTTTTATTTTCGGATTTGTTTTACAAAATTATCAACACAAAATAATTTTCCCAAATCAATCTCAAAATACCAACATTCTTAATATTTCAACATAACTTTTCCCCCAAAAATTGTCAAACAAAAATCTAAAAATATATATATATATATATATGCAATACCTTTTAAAATGACATATTTTCTCAAAATAACCCTAACATAGCTTTAATGTAATGATATGAAGAAAGTCCCTACCTCAAATAATGAAGAAGAGTAGATCTGGAAGGCAAATCTTGCCCGATCGTGAATCCGAGACTACCATTGCGAAGATCACGACGAGCTCTCCGACTTTCATTTACAACACTTTTGCAAAATCTCACTCTAAAGACTCATATTTGAAACTCAAAGATTGAGCAACAATGGAGAGAGAGAGAGAGAGAGAGAGAGAGAGACGTTGAGAGGAAGAGAGAGCTGAGCTTTTTGCTCAGCAAGATGAAAAGCAAAAATGAGGGGAAGGGAAATGGAGGGGCATTGGGGACAACCCCATGTGGGTTTGGCTTTCCAAAAGAAAAAAATTGGTTTCCCCAAAATATGAGCTTTTGTAATAATATCTTGAAATTTTATAATATAAATTATAAAATGATATAATTTTTCTCACCACAAAATATAATATTTTTGTACACCACAAAATATAATATTTTGTTCAATACCAAAAATATACCCAATTTCATTCTTTATAAAATATATAATTTTTTACCATATGGTACACACACCATAAAATCAACTATCAAATGTTTATTATAAACCTATATAATAAATAATAACAACTCCTAAGGTGGTTATTACCAATCACATAATTAAAAATGACCAAACAGTTAAACATGAGTCATTAAACAAACTCAATTTAAATTAAATCTAAGTCATGAGTCTTGAATTAAATTCTCACCCATAAGCCAAACATAGCCCAATTATATACCAAAATGGACCCAACAAATTTATCTCAAGTCATGGTCTGAACATTCATAATTAAATAACAAAATTCTGCTGTACACTAGACCGAACACCGATCAGTCCGCGAATTTTCATAAAATAAATACTCATCAATAAATTCTGAAATTTTTACCCAACGTGCTAGACTCGTATGTGGACAACATATAAAACTTTCATAATTTTTTGAGATCGGTAACTGTTTTTAAAAAATACAAAACTGAACTGTTTTCGCGCAGAATTTACACAGCAGTCAAATCCGAAAATTTGCTCAATTAAATTATGCACTTGCTATTTCAAAAAAAAAAAAAATTCTGCGTCATTACAAAAATGATGGCAAAAAATGATTTGATCCATTAAAACCTAAGAATTTTGGAGTATTTGTAGAAAATCCTAGCTTCAATGTTAAGATTTGATTTGAAGAATTCCAAAACGAGGTAGTTTTGGGTCAATTTAAACAGATTATCACATACAAAACCCAAGACTTGGTCGAAATCTAGATTTAATAATGAATTTGGCTCTATATGTGGGTCAAATTGGTCGGGTTGGATTGGTTTCTACTAGTGAATCGATTTTTTGTACAATCCTATTACTAGTAAAAGAGACCCGTGCAATCAATGCTCAGCTATTATTGCGGTAAATTTGGACTATAAGGCTATGCTTGATTCACAAGACTAATAATAAAGGTATTAATAATCCTATCAAATTAGTGTGGTATCACTATCCAATTGGATTAGTAGGATAAATTATTCTCTTATCCATTGTTTGATTTGCATTGGATAATAAAACATATGAATGTAAGATTACAACTATATTTATCTTCTTTTCCAATCTTATCATCCATCAATGTTTCTTCACAATCTTTACTTTATCAAAATTTCTTCATAAACGTAGTTTTGAAAAAAAAAAATTATAAACAAATAAAGGATTAATTACCAAAAAGTCCTATCTACATATTTGGTGGTACCTTAGGTCCTGTCAAAAAAATTTTGAACCATTAAGTCCCATTTATAGGTAAAAAGACGTTTTGCCCTTTAATCCCAAAACTGAAAATGTTCTCAATTTTAAAATTGAGAATGTTCTCAATTTATAATTATGAAAACTAAGTAATTTCTCAATTTTTTTCTAGTATGAACTAAGAATATTATCAAAACTAAGAAATTTATAATTATCAATTTTGAGAAATTTCTCAATTTTTTTTCATGATTAAAATTGAGAATATCATAAACTGAAAATATTCTCTAACATTTTTAAAAATGATATTTTTAAAACAACACCATAACTCACAACAAACTCAGCAAAAATTAACACCCACTCTTCTCTCTGTCTTTTCTTCCTTCCCCAAAGCAAAGCAAAGCAAAGCAAAGCAAGGGGCAAAGAAAAAGAGCATTCTCATAAGCTAATTCAAATCCGAATTCTCACTTTATTTCTTCAAATTCTTCAATTTGTTCATAATCAAACCTTGAATTCCCTAAAAATCGATTCACATTGTGTGATCGGTGAGCCTCAATGGGATGTACGCAATCGAAGATCGAGAACGAAGAGATAGTAAATTGATGCAGGGATCGAAGGCAATTCATGAAAGACGCCATAACGGCACGGAACGCTTTCGCGGCCGCGCATTCTACCTACTTCATCTTCCTCAAGAACACCGCATGCCGCCCTCAGTGATTACGCCATCGGCAATGGGACTTCAATTTGTTTGTGTGGGGATATATTTTCTGAGTACCAACACGTGGCAAGGTGACGCCGACGTGTCAGCCGAGGTTCCACGTGTCCTGGTTGTTATGCCGAGGTCATCTCAGATAGGCCGAGGTTACCTCCGAAGATGTCGGAATCTGAAATAAACGGATAAAGGACAAGAGTCCTAGAATGGGAGGAGACTTCAGTTTGGGTAAAGATGAGACTCTTAGAGAGCTTATCCTGATCCTATTGGGAGTCCAAGATTGGCAGTAATCCTGAGTCCATTGGAGTCAGGCTTCCATTGAGACTAGGATTGAGTTGGCTATAAAAGATAGGCGCCCCCATGGGTCTAAGGTATGTTTTTTATGCTCAAGCTTGTGAGTTGAATAAATTGATTTATCTTTGAGAGATATTGAGTACTGACTTGATCGTCGGAGTACCCCCGGGTGGCGAACCACCACCGGAGTCTTCTCTTTCTGTTGCAGGTTAGTCAGGTGCCATCTATTCTGCTGGTGCTTTCTAGTTGGATACTAAGATTGCAGTGTGGTCAGATTTTCACCTACACAATTTGGCGCCGTCTATGGAAAAGAAAGAAGAATAGATGGCAGGTAACAGACAGAAAGAGAAGGTTGGGGACGACACTCCTGTTGGGAGTGGGAAACCTATTAACCTTGACATCGAAGAAGACAACAGCAACAAGGAGACTCGTGATAAGAATCATGGAGAAAAGGACGTTGGCCAGGAGGGCGGTGTACCGAAGAAATCGGACCAAAGTGGGTGTTACAATAAGGACAACCTCCAGGTATGGAAGGGTAGATACCTGCGGAGGAACAAAGACCCTTCCAGAAGGGACGCAAAGACAGGGGGCATGAGCGCTCCCAAGGAGATAACATTCAAGTATAGAAGAGCTCAGCCTAAGTAAGCAGATCCCAGATTCCAGATCCTGGATCCCGGATCCTAGAAGACAAGATCTCGGCCTAAATAAGTAGGTCCGAGAAGACAAGGGCTCAGCCTAAGTGAGCAGATCCTGGATTATAGATCCTGGATCCCGGATCCCAGAAGACATGATCTCAGCCTAGATGAATAGGTTTGAGAAGAAAAGAGCTCAACCTGAGTGAGCAGATCCAAGATTCCAGCAGACAAGATCTCGGCACTTAAGTCGGAGAAGAGAAGAGCTCAGTGAGCAGATCTCAGATCCCAGAAGATAAAAAAGAAAAAACACAAGGTCGGACTGCAGTTAGCCAGGTTGAAGACCTTTTATAAGGTCCGCAAAGGAGTATGTGGAAGCTATGCAGGGGGCAGAGAGAAGAAGAATATGTTTAACACTTGTTGAAATTTGTAGCAATTTACAAGTTGAAGTTAAACCGATATGATGCTTAACACTTGTTGAAATTTGTAGCAATTTACAAGTTGAAGTTAAACCGAGATGATGTTTAACATTTGTTGAAATTTGTAGCAATTTACAAGTTGAAGTTAAACCGAGATGATGTTTAACACTTGTTGAAATTTGTAGCAATTTACAAGTTGAAGTTAAACCGAGATGATGTTTAACACTTGTTGAAATTTGTAGCAATTTACAAGTTGAAGTTAAACTGATATGATGTTTAACACTTATTGAAATTTGTAGCAATTTACAAGTTAAATTTAAACCGAGATGATGTTTAACACTTGTTGAAATTTGTAGCAATTTACAAGTTGAAGTTAAACCGATATGATGCTTAACACTTATTGAAATTCTGAGAGAATTTACAAGTTGGAGTGAAGCCGAGAAACGAAGATTAGCTTAACACTTGTTGAAATTCTGAGAGAATTTACAAGTTGGAGTTAAGCTGAGAAACGAAGATTAAGCTTAACACTTGTTGAAATTCTGAGAGAATTTACAAGTTGGAGTTAAGCCGAGAAACGAAGATTAGCTTAACACTTGTTGAAATTCTGAGAGAATTTACAAGTTGGAGTTAAGCCGAGAAATAAAGATTGGCTTAACACTTGTTGAAATTCTGAGAGAATTTGCAAGTTGGAGTTAAGCCGAGAAACGAAGATTAGCTTAACACTTGTTGAAATTCTGAGAGAATTTACAAGTTGGAGTTAAGCCGAGAAACGAAGATTAGCTTAAACACTTGTTGAAATTCTGAGAGAATTTACAAATTGAAGTTAAACCAAGGTTATGAAGTATCTATTGACGAGATAACCATACTTGAAAGATAATGGAAAACAGAAGTCTTAAGCAACACTTGTGAAAATATTTGTTAAAATATTTTCAAGTTTTAAGCCGAGGCTGAGATAAATCAATTAATGGGTACAACCAAGGTGTGACACCCCGAGGAAATTGCACAGTTAAGGTATACTTTGGAAAGACATGCACATTTTTCTAAGTATAGAATCATACGAGAGCCAGAGAAGGCAGAGATCAGACATGAGGACGTGCAAGTCCTAGAGGACGTCGGCAAGGAGCCAGCCAAGAAGAATAAGGAAGCAACACTTGAAAGCCTCTGTTAAAGAACACACTTGTAGAAATAAAGTACCGAGGTTATGTTGATCCAAGGTGTCTACTTGATGATAATTCCGAAGTGATGCTTATCCGAGGTGTACTACCTCGAAGTGATTTGCAGAATATGTTCAAAAAAGTTGAAAAAATTCTAAGTATAGGGAAGCATACAGGCAGTAAGCAGAAGAAAGCATTCAACACTCAAGAAAGAAAGAAACATGCATTAAAAAAGGCACTTCGACCTGGTAAAGTGATTTCTTGTTCAGATACAAAGCAGTGGCGCATCGGCCAACAACAGACATTGTTCAGAGGCAAAGAAGTTACATATACAAAGAAGACAAAAGTACAAAGAATGAAGACCCTAAGAACTAGGGACTAAAGCAAGAACGTCGGACTGAATTACTTCAACGGTTGACGGTGGTTCAGCCTCGGCAGTCAGTTGGGGCAGCTTCTCTACCGTTATCTCGGCATCAGTTTCAAGAAGGGACATAATTCTAAGACTATGCAGAAAAACAGAAACGAGGGCAAGAATCTGGAAATACAACAAGAAAAACAAGAAGAGAAAATTCAGAATCAAGAAAACAGCAAAAATCAAGAATAAAGCCAAGTACAGAAACACTAAGTGAGTGTGTGAAGAACAAGAAAGTAATGAACCAGACATGATGCTAGCAACAGAAAGCGGATATGACAAGAACAGTTCCAGGTGTTTCAGCAATAAAAAATCAAAAACTTGAAGACAGACGTGAACAGAAGGCCACAGATAAACAGATTCAAAGTAAATCAGAAGAGTTATGAAAGATTGAGCTTAATAAAAAGTGAGAGTTTATGAACCTACTAAATGAACGCCGATATGAAGATCGCCGGAGTCAAATAGATGACTGGAAATCGGGAAACCCACCGGAGAGTGTGAACGGAGCAGTTGCAGAAAGCTTGAAAAGAGATCGATGAAGGATTGGGGATATTTTTTGAAGAGAGAAAAGTTTTGGCACAGAAAGCACATGAAAGAATGCAAAATGGGAAGACAAAGGTAAAGAGAGAAAGTTTTGTTGAAAACTCAAAAAGGCAACAAAGGAGTATTGGATTATACTCTGGGTGACATACCTGTCAGGCAGCGTGCGCAGAAACGACGCAACCTGATAGCACGTACAAACCAGTAAGGGATGAACGCATGGAAAAAACGGTTGAGGAGCATATGCATGATAGATCATGCGCAGTTACAAAGCTTTTGAAGTTTACAAATTAATGGAAAAATAACCTCGGCTAGGAAATGAGATCTCAAGTAGCTTGGAAAGCATGAAACTTGACACAAGTGGACAATAAAGTCCAGGAAACTTTGAGGTCGGCGAGTTTGATCTCGGACAGAGGGGCACAGATGAACGAACAGTATAGGTTCCATCACCTCAGAATGCCGAGGTAATAGAACCTAGGGGGCAGTTGTGGGGATATATTTTCTGAGTACTAACACGTGGCAAGGTGACGCCGACGTGTCAGCCGAGGTTCCATGTATCCTGGTTGTTATGCCGAGGTCATCTCGGATAGGCCGAGGTTACCTCTGAAGATGTCGGAATCCAAGATAAACGGATAAAGGACAAGAGTCCTAGAATGGGAGGAGACTTCAGTTTGGGTAAAGATGAGACTCTTAGAGAGCTTATCCTGATCCTATTGGGAGTCCAAGATTAGCAGTAATCTTGAGTCCATTGGAGTCAGGCTTCCATTGGGACTAGGATTGAGTTGGCTATAAAAGAGAGGCACCCCCATGGGTCTAAGGTATGTTCTTTATGCTCAAGCTTGTGAGTTGAATAAATTGATTTATCTTTGAGAGATATTGAGTACTGACTTGATTGTCGGAGTACCCCCGGGTGGCGAACCACCACCGGAGTCTTCTCTTTCTGTTGCAGGTTAGTCAGGTGTCATCTATTCTGCCGGTGCTTTCCAGCTGGATACTAAGATTGTAGTGTGGTCAGATTTTCACCCACACAGTTTGAATCCTTTCTTGAACCATGAATTGTCCATGAGCTTGGCTACTGTGATTCTTGTGCATGAATTCGTCGAACTGAAGTTGCATAGAACTTCAAATTGCAACTTTGAAGAGAGAGAGAATGAAGACAACAATGATGTTTGGCAGCTATGAGGAGGTCTTGAAAGGATAAATTGGGCTATTAAAAATTAATGGGACTTAAATTAATGGGACTTGAAGGAGCAAATAATTTTATTTAGGACTTAATAGATTATAAGTTCACAAAATGGGACTTGTATGTAAATGCCCCATAAATAAATAAAAGCAAAATAAAAATACAAAGGCCATGTTTGGTTTGGTTTTTAATTTTTTTAAAAAAATATAAACTAATTTGATAAAATAAATATCAAAAAATATTTTTAAATTTTTAAAAATTATTTTTAGCTTTCTAAAATATAAATTTATATAAAAATAATAAGTGTTTTAATTTTTAGTCAAGAGTAAAAGAGTCTTTTTATTTTATTTCCTAGCTTAGGATATATAATCCCACCCCTATCCCATTACTAATAATCCTTCAAATTTGTTGGATTAATTATCCATTGGATTAATAATTTTGAAACAAAATTTTAAAACAAACACAAGATTATTAGGCCTACGGATTAATAATGCCAATCCCATATTCTAATCCTATCAATTAAACATGTCCTAGAAGTATAATAATTTTGGAGCTGTAAGTAATTTTTTTTGAGGTGTCTAACATTTGTGATTATAAATTAATATTTTAACCTTGTTTTAATACACTTTTTTTACAGCAATTTTAATAATAAGCAATACTCAAGATCACTCTTTAACATTTGCCTTTATATTATAACTTTTAATAAGGGGTGGATTTTTTACAGACGAGCACGATGGTAACTTTTAAGGGAAAACAAAGGATTTTAAAATATTTTTTTAACAAAAATAGCTTCTCTAAATGAAAATTAAGAATCCCCTCTAATAAGCTTTTAAAATCGTCATCCTGATTCTACAGTACAACAACAGAACATTGGACTCCCTGGTGCAGAAGGTAACTCTGCACTTACTGTGAGTTCTATGATTTCTTTGATCTAGACGGTATCGTTAATGACAAGAATTTACACATTTTGCGACCACTTTTGCCGACCAAAAAAATTTTGATCGCAAAAAAATGACATTTGGCAATCAAATATTAATTAGTCGCGAATGATCATTAATTTTGCCGACCATTCATTGTGCAATATATATGATTTGGCTATAAGTATTTCATTTTCTTTTTGTATTGTTTTGGTTTTCCCTCTGTCCTTGTTTTGGTTTTCCCTCTGTCCCTCTGGCTATAAGTATTTCATTTTCTTCAACTAGCCAGACAAGTATGAGTTACCTAACAAGTTCAAACCTGATCTCGGCAAATTTACGCAACAGAGAATTGGTGAAGGATTGGAGGTGCTCTATTAGCATGCATGTAAAGGCTAATTGTTGCGACCCATTGGTTTTGGAACTCTGTTTTGCAGAAACATTACTTGGTCATCCTTGAAGGGTTTTCTTTCTCCAAAATTGGGAGAACTCTCTTTCTTGCAAGAACTGTATGCTTTCCATCTGTACATCCTACACAATTTTCTCTCTTATTTTTTTGTCTTCCAATTATTCTGTTATTTGTTAAGTAGAGCACAAAATGTTTGAAAACTTATTTTGAGAATGGTTGAAACTTAATCTAACATCCTGATGCATTACAGAATTTTGCATGGGAACAATCTGATTGGTTCAATACCCAAAGAAATTGGCATGTTAAAGTACCTAAAGGTCTTGGATTTGGGAAATAATCAACTATCAGGTCCAATTCCTTCTGAGCTTGGGAGCTTGACCAGCCTTGTGAAAATGTAAATGGTGTTTGACATTTTGTTTCTTCAATTGAGTTTATGTGTTTGCTTCTGGTTTGAGATTTTGCTTTTCTTGTTTTAGGAACCTTCAATCCAATGGGTTGACTGGAAAGCTGCCTTCTGAACTTGGCAATTTTAAATACCTTAAGGAACTTCGGTTGGATAGGAATAAGCTTCAAGGAAACGTTCCTGCAACTAATAGTTCAGATTTTACATCCAGCATGCATGGGATGTAAGTAAAAGATTCATATATAATTACACTATAATTCCTCTAAATGTTGCAGTTATCTGTTTGGGGATTGATTTGATGCGCTTTCACTGAAAATAGTTGCTTGTAGCAAGAATGTGAATAATATTAATTTAATTTTTTGTGGTAAGTAAACATGTGAACTTGAATAAAGAAAATAAAAATGTATAACTATATATACTTGCACTTCCTATTGGGATTCTTAAAATAAAAATGCTTAACTACTTACATTGGGGTTCTTAATATTTTCTCATTGTAACCAAACATATGATGTTAGGTTCGTCTTTGATGCAAGTGGACCAATGTCTTAGCTCAAAGAACTTGTTGATGAGCACTACTTACCAGGGAAAAGTGAAACCACTGAAGTACAAAAGGCCATTTACAGTGCAAGCAAGGTAAATTTATTTTTGAGCATAGATATGTTGATTCTTTGTTTGGACATACTTGCATGTAGTTGAAATAGTCTGACAGTCACAAGAGTTTGTTCTCTCCAGAGAACTTATGCTTGTTAAAATATCAACATGACAAATCATGCTTAGAACTGCTCAGAACTGTTGGTTGATAGCCTTTGTTAATGTGAAATCTTTGCAGCAATAACAGTTGAGATACTCACGGTTCAATAGTTTTTTCCCCCCTGTAGTTATTTGATGCAAGTTGCCTCTCTCTCTCACACTCTCTCTCATGCATACGGACATGCAAATGCATACATGCATGAATTGTTGCCTTTTAGTTATTGTGGCATGGTTCTGGTCCCCTTGATGCTTGCTTACCATTTCAGATTAAGCATGACCTTGCTGATGCTGACTATAAAAGATAGTTTCTAAACTTTTACATCTATGATGATTTTCAAAGAATCTTGTTTTAGTTCTTGAGCATTTTGTTGTCACTTCTTGTTAGATTGAACTTTATTTTTTCTAAGACAATTTTTCACTTTGTGTGCATGTGCAGTGTGGATAGTGGAAGACCAAGTAGTGCAAGTATCTTTGTTGGTGGCTTTGTCTTGGGTGGAATTGTTGTTGGAGCACTAGGTTGTATATATGCACCCCAGGTATGTGTGTATTCCTGAACTGTTGTCTATCCATTAGAATTGGATTTATTTGGTCAAATCTCTGGATTGTTTGATATGCGGTACTTCAAATTTGATTGGATAACATAGTTGCTGTGAGGTTCATTTGCCTTACAGATCAGCAAGGCACTGGCAGGAGCAGACAGGAAAGATTTGATGAGAAAGCTGCCAAAATTCATATATGATGAAGAGAAAGCCTTGGAGGTGAGATCTTTCTCTTGCATTTTGGCTTCCATTTAAAAAAATTTCTTGGTATTTTTTTTTTCCTTTTGTGGAGCTGACTTTCATAAATTTCTTGGTTCGTAAACACCTCAAGCTCTCTTTTTCTTAAACTCTGCCACCCTCCACCAACCTAATATGATGATGATGATGTTAATAAAACAGGAGTTAGAGAAGTAGAACCGTCCTCTCATTTTTTTTATTAATTAAAAAAATTATTATTATGCTTATTTAGTTTTCCATTCATCTATGGTCATCTATTTGTGGTTTACCCTTAATTCATCATATTTTTGGAAGCTTGATTGATATGATCAAGCAGCCCCAGAATCTGTATTCTTTATCACATAGAGTACATGACATATACGTTATTCATTAAATATTTAATTTAATAATGTTTTTTTTTCTATGATATGGTGTATTTTTTAATTTTTACTAGGGATCTTGTCATTGATTCATGTTGACAATATGAACTCTCATCCACTTTATATGATTTGATGAGAATAGAGAACACGCAAAATCCTGACTGAGAAGATCGCGCAGCTGAACTCTGCCATAGATGATGTCTCTTCGTAGCTCCGTGCTGATGATACCCCAAATGGAACTGCTGTAAGCCCGGATGAACTTGAGGCTTCCATATGACAAACTATTCAAAAGATATCCTGAAGTTGTTTATAGATGAGAAATGTTTGAAACAAATCCTTTAAATTTTCACTAGTAAACTGAGGGCTCAAGGTGGGACCCTTATGTATTGTGTCGAATGTTAATGATTCAGCTAATTTGAATGATGCTTTAAAATTATAGGTTTATTATGGATTGAATGAATTATTAGGAATTACAGGTGTATTGTTTTCCTGCTTTGGCGACTAATTTATTAGTCGCGACATCCAAAATAATTTTTTTTCGCAAAAAATGACAATTGCCGACCAAGAGTTTTGGTCACAAAAAATACATGTATTGCCGACCAAAACAGCTCTTGGTCGTGGAATCTCACTTTTGCCGACCAAAAGTTTTGGTCGCGAAAAGACACAAATGGCTACCAATTTTTTTGGTCGCGAAATGTGATAATTGGCAACCAAAAAATTTGGTCGCGAAATGTAATAATTGGTGACCAAACTTTTTGGTCGTGAAATGTGACAATTGGCGACTAAGAAATTTGGTCGGGAAAATATCACTTTTTGCGACCAAAGTGTTTTGGCGACAAAATAAATTAGTAGCGGTAATTAAATATTTAGCGACCAAAAATTTAGTCGGCAAAATCCAACTTTTGCCGACCAACCACAATTTTGGTCGCGAATTACTTTTGCCGACCCTCAATTGGCGACCAAAGTAGCGACCAAAAAAATTGGTTGCGGATAACTTTTGCCGACCAAAAATAGATTTTTAGCGACCAATTTTTTTGTTGCCAAAAGTGTTAATTCTTGTAGTGGTTGTTAGTTCCGAAAGTTTATTAAGGTAGAAAAACTTGGATTGTTAGAAGAAAAATGGTTGAGAGCACTAAAAGTGGTGCTCTAATAGCACCACTAATGATGTGGCAGTAGGCGCATCTTGTTTTTTTATTTTTTTATTTTTTTGACATTCCCAATACATTAGTGTTATTAGTGGTCTTTTTTTAGTGGTACGAATCATTGTTGTTGTAAGAAAGCTGATTGATGGTTCTCTTTCCATCACTGATTCACCAGTGAAGGGTTTTACTCTATATATGCTATGATTACTTCTTTGGTCCTAATTATCCAAAGTAACAATATTCCCTCCGTACTAATTAATTTGCTCTAGTTTCCTCTTTGGAATGTCCCAAAATAGTTGTTCAATGTGAAAATTTGAGAAAAATTTGTAACTTCCCTGAATGATAGTTTAAAAATATCAATATCTGCATTTTAAAAGGGTAATATGTGAAATCTTGAAACTTCTATTTGAGTATGAATACATTAATGGTCGATTTGGTATATGACTGATGGAAAAGAGGGAAGTAAAAGAGGAGGGACAGAGAGTGTCTCTTGTTGTTAAGTAGGAAAAGGGAAAAGAGAAAGGGATACTCCTCTCGAGGCCTGCCATATCCTTTTCATTGAGAAAAGTGTGTGAAAGGAGAAGCGAAAGGGCTCTTTTTTTCACTTTTATGATTTTATCCTTTGAACACCACCTTCCAATAAGGGTACAATAGTAAAATCCAGCAATACCTTTTCATTTCTTTTTCGTTTTCTTTCACATTCAACCAAACAAGAGTAGGGAAAGGTAGATTCCTTTGCCTTGCATACCTTTTACATCCTTCCTATCTTCTCTTCCACTTTTCCATATTCATGCTGAACATTCATGTGTCATTTGGTGTGTCTGGACCCAAGACGTGTGTCCTTGATGTAGGACATGCATGTCCTTGACGTGTCTCCCAACGTGTCTTGTGAAGAGATGATAATAAAAAATGTGATGCCACGTGACATGTTCGACACATATCCCAACGTGTCTAAGCATCAGTGTTTGACATGTGTTGGACATGGTTGGATATGGTGACTAAAATGGAGTGTGTGTGTCATAGGTAGTGGCTAATTGAAACCACAAGCATCGCATAATTTAAGACATCAATATATATAAT
Source organism: Camellia granthamiana (assembly GCA_036172215.1). Lineage (NCBI taxonomy): Eukaryota > Viridiplantae > Streptophyta > Magnoliopsida > Ericales > Theaceae > Camellia > Camellia granthamiana. The sequence continues at coordinate 124,169,949 of CM069904.1, forward strand.
TTTTGCTTTCTAAATTAGACTTTTGTGTTGCAAACAAAAGCGCTTTACAAATTTGTGGTTCCTGTTTAATATTGGTTCACCTTCACAATTCAAGTTTTTGTATTTCTTGTGGCCATGGGTTCTGACTTATGTGCATGAAAACCACTCCCTTCTCACCACATGGTTGTGTGCTTGTGTGTGTGCATGCATTTAAATAGAGTAAATCATCATCTATATACATCTACAATTCTCGCATAGTTCATCTACTCTGCATTTGATCTGTCTCTAGTTTCAAATTAAATTGTCTTTGATCAAGGAATCTCCATTTGAATGATTCACGGTCCATATTGTGATGTGTACTGATTGATTTCTACACAGTATATGAAAATAATATTGTATATATGAAGATAATATAGTAGATTGATCAATATTAAGCTTTTATTATTATATAGTATAACTTTATACACTTTTCAGTTTTACTCTTTAAAACTAATTGAGTATGTTAGAAAGAAAGCTTCATAAAAAATTAAAAATAAATAAACAAATTGTTAAACACATGAAACTTGTTTGTTTTTCAGGAAACATTCGATCAGGTGATGGGACAGAAATTGGTCAAGGGTTTTCTACGCAGATTCATGGCGGACTTGATCAGTTGCTGAGGTCTATATTCCCTGGAGAGCATATCCATGTTGATGACGTTAACTTCCATGGAATGGGTAAGGTTCTGCTGCAGTTCACGCAGGAACAACTTAGAGTGCTGCCACTACTCAGGTGGCTGCACCAAGAGAGGGCGATGAAGGACTGTTCTTGTCTAATTTACTTCGTCAGATCATGCCCATCATCTGAGGGAGCGGGTGTTGCTTTATGCCAACAGCTGGTCCCAAGGAGGTCTGTGTTCACGTCTTAGGCCTTACCTACACTTCTGGAATGATGCAGCTTTTAATGCCATAGGTGAGAGGTGTTGAGGTGGTCTTGCAATTAAATGATGATACTGTAGGATATCATCACATGGGTGATGGTAATTCCTTCTCCATGTGCTCCATGTGAAGCCAACACAAGAAGAACCTTTGTTGCATGTGAAGAAGGAGTTGGCACAAGCTGGCCATGTGCTGGACAGCCTCTCCACCTCCATCTTAATGTGTATAAATGGAGAGGGTAAGAGGAGAGTTAAAGGTGAGAACCAAGACAGAGCAAGCCAAAGAGAGTGAGAGATGTGAGACGGAGAGACCGTCTCCCTCGGTGTGAGCGAGGGAGACGGGTGAGTTGGTGAAAGAGGAGAGTGTGAGCTCCTCTTCTATTGTAATCTTTCTGTAATATCTCCATTGTTATAGTGATAACCGGCTACTCTCCCGTGGACGTAGGCATTGAGGCCGAACCACATTAAATATGGTGTCTCCTTGAGTGTGGGTGTGTTTTCTGCTTGCTATGATTTCTATAAGGTCTTGGGCGGGATCTCAGAACCCAACAATTGGTATCAGAGCCTCGTCGGTGGCGTTTCGGAACAAAAACAGTGTGATTTTCGAAACTACCCAGAAATCAAGTTGCTCGAAATCAGGTTTTGAGCATACCAGGAGCAAGGGCTCGACGAGAGGAGTCCAACCATGCAAAGCAGACCACCAGAGGAGGCGGGACGCGCCCTCACGCTCCGCCTGAAGAAGGCGCGTGAGGACCAGTCGCAGCACGCGCCTCCACGCGTGGCTGAAGGAGGAAGACGACTGAGGGAGTAGCGCGTGCACCACACGCGCTAACCACACGCGCAGGCCACGTCAGCGACACGTCATCCAGAAAGTGCCACGTGTCTGCCACGCAGTAGCCAGGTCATTGCCACGTGGCAGCCATGTCAGCACACGTGGTAGGCCACGTCATCACACGTGGCAGCCCACATCAGCACAAAGTGCCACGTCATCTGCCACGTCATCACGCAGAGGAGGAGATCCAATGCGACGCGGCTAATGGTGTAACCGCAGGAGGGAAGGATCCAGTGCTTCGCGGCGAAGGTGCAGCCACAGATCTGAGGCGTACAAAATGTTTTGGCTAGATTTAAGCCATTCGGAGTCCGTTTTTGGTGATCCAATAGTGCTTTCCGATTATTTGGAGTATTCCGGACACATTCGTACGGTCAGATTTTGGAGACAGAGTTTCTGTAAAAAGAAGGAAGATTAAAGGGACGGACAGCATCAGGTCCAGTGGACAGAATATTCTGTTGGTACACGGAATATTCCCTGAACTTCTGAAAATTGCAATTTGGCCCAGAATTTTCAGAAAATTATGGTGTGGCCCAACTTTTGGGGAAATGTTTCAGTGAGGTTCCCGGAACTGCAGCAAAGGTTGGTCCTAGCTAAACAGATCGTTCCGGACGCAACCGCGAGGTCAGAATAGTGAAATTCTGAACGGTTTGGAAAGATTGTCAAAACATGGGAGTTTGTCATCTTCAATACTCGAAGGAAGGTTGCCGGATATTGTGGAACGCTGTGGATTCACTGAAGAGGTTAGAATGGGTAGATTTTAACCAGATTGGACAACCAGATACAACTCGAGATAGATCATTGAAGACCAGAGGAGATTAGGCTTGATCAAATGGCAGATCGAGGGAGATCAGGGTTGGTCAGGGGCGATCAGAGGATTGCAGACATGATTATCTCAAGATCAACAATGTCTAGAAAAGTTCTATAAAAAAGACACTGTCTAAGGAGACTAGTTCTTAAGTGGGACCGGTTGTGACCCCACCAGTCTTTCCTGGGAACTTTCCTAGTTGTTGATGTCATCGGAGGATCTGGTTCAATCAGAAGAGAAGACCATTCATCGACGGATAGATGATTTGGCAACCAGTTCAGGCTCAGGGAAATGTTGTGGCTGTTGGAGCTACTATATACGAGTAAGTACTGGTGGTATGTGAGCTTGTAGAACAATAGTTGCAGAGGAGCATACTAAGCGCAGGAGCACAAATGCAGACGTGCAGTAGTGCAAGGGTACAGTGTCGTACAGAGGCGCGAGAAGAGTATGTAGCAACGGGTTGTTGAAAGTTCACAAGAACTTCCAGACAGAGAAATTGAGACGGGTAAAAAGCAAGAGTGCGCGCCAAGGAGTGGCAAGTCTTTTTTCTCTATGGTGGTTTCTTTATTTCCATGGCAGCGGAGGATAGAGTTGATGCGGATCTCTCAGGCGAGCTCGACGCAGGGAGACCAGAAGCCATGGGTATGGGCACTATGCAAGGAATTGCATAGTTGACGATGCTTTGACAGATGGAGCTACTGTCAACCATCAATCTACTGGACAGCAAATCAAGGATTACAAAGGCACAGACGACGAGGGTATGGAAACGCTAGGAGGTTGTTCAGAAGTGCAGAGGGCAAAGGCTGATAGTTCAGAGGAAAAGCTCCGAGCAAAGAAGACAGAGGACGTTGATGGGATAAACAACGAGTTTTCTATTGCTCCAATGACTGGTCCTGCGAAGTAATGCATGACAGTCAAGGGCATTCCGGCAGGGGGTGTCGGATATCTTGGTTACCCAAGTTCAAGCATAACAAGTGAAGGCATCCGAGACAGGAAGCGTGGAAGAGATCTGTGGGAGATAGGTGCAGAGGCTCTCTCCAAATCAGAGAGTGGTATGAGTTGAGTTGAGGATGTAGGATTCCCTCATTCTCTTGTATCTCTGCTGTGTTATCTCTAGCTTCAGGGGGTGCAAACGTCTCAGTGAAGAGAAGCAGAGTATGCTGAAATTGGGCATGACAAGATTAGCATCAATGTGTGCTGTGGATCACCTCACATGGGTTGAATGGGTGATTTGTAGGATATCATCACCCCATGTGATGGTAATTCCTTCTCCATGTGCTCCATGTGAAGCCAACGCAAGAAGAACCTTTGTTGCATGTGAAGAAGGAGTTGGCACAAGCTGGCCATGTGCTGGACAGCCTCTCCACCTCCATCTTAATGTGTATAAATGGAGAGGGTGAGAGGAGAGTTAAAGGTGAGAACCGAGACAGAGCAAGCCAAAGAGAGTGAGAGATGTGAGACGGAGAGACCGTCTCCTTCGGTGCACACCGAGGGAGACGGGTGAGTTGGTGAGAGAGGAGAGTGTGAGCTCCTCTTCTATTGTAATCTTTCTGTAATATCTTCATTGTTATAGTGATAACCGGCTACTCTCCCATGGACGTAGGCATTGAGGCCGAACCACGTTAAATATGGTGTCTCCTTGAGTGTGAGTGTGTTTTTCTGCTTACTATGATTTCTATAAGGCCTTGGGCGGGATCCCAGATCCCAACAGATACATTAAAGAGTTTTCTTATATTTGCAACCCTGTCAAACAACTTAGAATTACTATGCCCTTATTTTAACCTCTTCATTTTTTGCTTTTTGACTCCACGAAATTTTAGTAGTGGGATGTCTGGAGTCGTCTAGTGGATAGAGCTAAAAACAGTGGAAATAGCGGATGGTTTTGTGGTGGGTAAGGATTGTGTTTCTTTATATTATTTATAGTTTACTAATGATACCATGTTTTTCTCTTTTGGTGACGAGTCTAAAATGGTAAATTTGATTTATTTGTTAGGAGCGTTTGTGTTGGTTTCTGGGTGGAAGATAAATATAAATAAATGTTCCATTTAGAGTTTCATTTCCCAACGTAAAGATTCCAAAGTCTAGATAGGCTTTTTGGTTGTGCCTGGATCCAATGAAGTATCTAGTGCTTCCTTTGGGAGGTAATTCAAAGTCAAATTTTAATGGCTCTTGTTTTGGATAAAAGATATGATTGATGAAAAAAGCTTTGATTTTGAAAGGACATAGATTCGCTTAGGTTCAATCAGTTTTGGCAAGCATTCTCATTTATTATTTATCTTTGTTTAAAGTTTCAGTGAGTGTGGAGAATAGTTTGAAAGGAAAAAAAAAATGATAATGGAGTTTTTATGGGATTGAACACTTGATTAGTTGGGATGGTTTTCCATGGAAATGCGATTCCCTATGGCATGTTGTCATTAAGAGTATGCTCTTCAAGTTAATGGTTGGGAACTCTTGGGTGGGTTGTTTGGGGAATTACTGATCTTTGTGGAACTGCATCTCTCAAAATTTTGCATGTTTTTCCCAATAAGCTCGACTTAATGTGGGAAATGGAGAGTATGTTCATTTGCTAATTTGGGTCCTTGTTTGTATTGTTTATCTCAATTCTATGATGCCTCAATTGCTTCTGTGGTTTTATCTCGTTCTTTGATTTAGTGGAATTTTTGTTTCTTAAGGAATCTCAAAGACCGCGAGGCTAATGAATTTGCTTCTCTAGTTGAAAGTACAGACACGTAAAATGGCATGAACACAGCATGGAAATGCCAATGCGGCAATTTAAAAAAAAAAAATACAGCACATGATGCGTGCATGACACACAAAATATAGGGTTTTGTATATTTATTATATATCATATATATGAATATTACGTTCAAAGTTAATTAACATAACCAATTTTTAAAGTTTAAAGAATGATGGATTAATAGTTAGAAATCTACTTTATTTTTCTTTTTTCATTAGAATCTAAAGTTTTATTTATTTATTTATTTAACTTATAATGAGTTCCATGTGTGTTTAAGGATGGACACGTGTGTCCAAGTTCAAAAAATTTAGAAAAAATAAAACGACACGTTTAGACATGTGTTCAACAAATGACAATCAGTGTCCAATTGATTGTCGGGAAGTGTCAGACACCTTAATAGTGTCTGTGCTTCTTAGCTTATTTAATATCTATTCGTGAGGGGGGTTTTTTGGTTAATCAAGTTAGTGATAAAGGGTGTGGTCTCTTCATTTGGGTTCTCTCTTCCCTTTTTTTCTTTTTTTGTGGTAAATCTTATGATAATTCAGATGTTCTCATCTTTGTCTCTCATAAGTTGATTTGGAAAGAAAATATGCCACTCAAGGTTAAAGTATTTGCTTGGACTATGGCTCATAAGAAACTTAATACTAATGACATGATTCAAAAGGAGGCCAAATTGTTGTTTACACTTACATCCTCAATAGTGTGTATGTAAAGGGGAGAGGAAAATAGTTATTATAGTGATCCCGGTATTTCCTGTTGTTATTAAACTGTAATCCGGACTCGGTTCCGTAGATTTATTATTGTCTTATACTCTCTTCTATCCCTTACTCTTTGTTTTGGAGTTTTGGGTTGTGTTGGGCTTGTTGGAAATAAGCTGGTTGTGTTTTAGAACTAAGAATTTCTGCCCAGTTTTTGGCCTCTCCGCTCGAGCGGGGGTTTTTGCGCTCGAGCGGGAAAATCCATCTCCCAGTATTTTTTCTTCTGCAGTGTTGTACGCTCGAGCGGGCTTTGGGACGCTCGAGCGGGAGTTCGTGTGTTACGCTCGAGCGGAGGAGTGGGACGCTCGAGCGGAGACCTGTTCTGATGAACTTCTGGATGGTTGTATCGGCCGCTCGAGCGGGGGTTTGTGCGCTCGAGCGGGAGTCTGTGAGTGGCGCTCGAGCGGGGGTTTCCACGCTCGAGCGGAGAGTCTGGTTTAGTACACCGAGATTCACCTTTTTGGTTCACTTTTTGATTTCCTTTCTCTCTCTTACTTTGTCAAAACCTCCATTGGAGAGCACCTCACTCTAAAACCTAACTTCTCTCTTAGGATTGATCTAGCTAGGGTGTTTTGCTCACCTTAGGTCTTCACAAAAAGGGTGTTGATCGTCGAGGGCGTCATTTTGATCCGAATAGTTTGGCGTTTGGAGCACTTTGATTTCGGGTCATCTTCTCCATTTGAGTTTTCCTTTTGAGGTAGGGATTCTCCTTGTTCTTTTACAATACTTCCTCTATAGATAGACATGTGGTAATTTTTGGTATTGCATGAAAATGGTATCATGTTGGAATTGTTTGAAAATCATGAGTAAACCTAGGGTTGGTTGAGTTGAGAATGGATTTGGCTTCATCAATTTTTGTTTTGGTTAACTAGTATGTAAATTAGCATGTTGTGGTTGAATGAGAGAAAAGCCCTAAATTATATTTAGGTTGGGTAAATCAAAATGGGGATTTGTTGACTATTGTGTGTAAATCTCTTTTATCAAAATGAGTTGGGTAATGGTGTTTAAAGTTTAAAGGATTAACCATGGTGTGAAAATTGGTTGGTTGAGAACAAGGGTAGTGGAGTTGGTTTTGTGGTAACAAAAAGGAAATGAAATTGTTTTGTGAAAAGGAAGAAAGTATTTTCGAAATAAGTTTGAGAATTGGATTGTTGAATTCTTGTTAGTTATGTGTATGTGATACGCATGTTGGATATGCCTTGTGTGCATGATTGTTGACGGCGTTATATGCCGGGGATATGCCTTGTGTGCATGATTGTTGACGGCGTTATACGCCGGGGATATGCCTTGTGTGCATGATTGTGGATGGCGTTATATGCCGCGCTTATAATCAAAGGTACCGTTACCTTCCAGCCAGCGCCTGGAGAACTGTATGCGCTAAGAATAAAAGGTGTCATACCCTTCCAGCGAGCGCCTGGTAAACTGGCAGTTTGACTTACTATGCATATGGCTAGTAGAGTGAAGTTGGTTGTAGTTGTTTCAGTATATCCTTGGCTTACGAAGTGCATGGCAGGTAGAGTAAAGTGTAATGTTGTTGCTTCGTTGTAACTGAAAATATCATGAGCTTGATTGGTTACCGTTTGGAGTACTGAGTCACTCCATTGATTGGTTGTATACATGTTGGTGGGTTGTAAATTTACATTTTTACAAGTTATACATGTATAGTTATGATAGCAGTGGAAACAAACCAAAATGTCATATTTGTCTTTTGGAAAGTGTAAAGGAGAATGAATGTTTTAAAGATAAACATGTTTGAAAAGGGTACATCTGTGTACGTATGGGAAGGGAAGAGAGTATCGAGCTTAGTGAGGTTATTTCCTAAGTGATTGTTAATGTCATGAAAGATTGGGAACGGGAATTAATGAAAGGAGAACGGGAAGGGAAATTAGTTGTAACGTTGAATGAAATGGTTATTTTCGAGAAAAGTTCATACATATATATATTTTGTGTAAACTGTCACATTACTATTCTAGTATGAGAATGAGGGTTCATGATCATAGCTATCTGTAAGTTGTTATTGTTAAGGATCATGTTGAGTTCCCTACTAGACTATATGTTCATCCCACGTTGTTGAATCTTTTTCAGGTGTTAAGCAGGTTGAGCTGTAAGATTTGGATCTACTTATTTATTGGCCACGGGGCCTCTGTTATGTTGGCGGAACGCTATTGTTGTGAAAGGGTTATACCCTTCTTCTTGTACCATAAGTGATGTAAGCCCAAGGGCAATTTGTTAAAGTATGTTCATGTCATATTTACTTTGCACATGAATGAGAGTATTGTTAATCCCTTATACAGATTGAATGTATGAGTCTATTTCCATATGTTACCTCTGAAATTGAATTGAGTTAATGAATTTGGTAATGACTTCGAGTAATAAAAAGTGGGGCGTGACAGTTATCATTATTTTTACGCTGTTCAGTGGCTTTGGCCCAATGGTGGAAGAGGGTATATTTATGCAGCAGAGGTGGAATGGGTGATACATTCTTCTTGTATTGAATTAATGGGTTTTGGTTCTAATCCTAAAGCTCGTGTTCTTTGGTGCTGTGTAATTTGTGGTTATATGGCCAATGGCGACTCCAGAAATTTTTGTCAGTGGTGTCAATCAAAAACTTAAATACCATATATCTTACAGAAAATTCACATTAATCATTATATCGTATATGGAGAAAAAAATCAACAAATTAATTTAAATTCTAAAATTATAAACAAAAATATTTCAATATATTGATACTATTATTTAAGCAAAAAGACATGCTAATACACGAGCTTCTACAATTGACCACGACGAGATTTCATATTTTGAAATCGTTGCATAATAAGCTCATTATCAACACTATCAAATAGTGGGTTCAAAAGAGTAGGATTTAAAACTATGGGTTCAAAGTTGTATTTCAGTGGGTTCAATTACTAATTTTTTTCCTAAAATCTAATATTTATATAATAATAATAATAATAATAATAATAATTCAGTCAGGGGGTTCGGGTGACACCCCTGGCCAAGCCTTGGAGCCGCCCTTGTATATGGCTAATTTTGGTTGTAAAGCAACTCAAGAGTGTTTGAAGACAAATTGGAAGACATAGGGGGCTTATTGGGTAAAATTTGCTACTTTGTGAAGTTGTGTGTAATATATAATTTTGTAGTTTTATTTTTATTTTTATTTTTTTATTTCTCTTACTTGGTAGATTTCTCGATTGCCTTGTCTTTTTCATCTCTTTTTCACCCTAATCTTTTTAATAAAAAAAAAAAAGAGGTGCCACATGATGTTCAGACAAGCCAGAAGCATATGGTTGTGGAACTAAAGGATACCTTGGTGGAGGGGTATCTGGAAGTAGGATGGATTGTGTCAAATTCAATTTTAATATGGGGTATAGCTTGGGCAATCCGAGATTTGTGATGGGAGGAGCGACACTGTAAGATTTCGGAATGTTTTCTGTATATTCAACTTGTGCTAATACAAAGATTTCAACTAATATATGTAGCAATCCTAACCCTAAACTAAAATAGGAAATACAATACAATCAATCTAAAAATACACAATATATATTTTCAAAATTAACATAATATTCTCACACCCCCACTCAAACTCAAGGTGTTTTAGCAGAAAACACTAAGAGTCTGCCAAGAAGAAACTGAAAGCGAGCAGTGGTGTGAGTCTTCGTAAAAAAATTAGCAAGTTGCAATGCCGAAGAGACAAAAAGAAGCGAGATGGAACTATAAGTTTTCTGAATGGTTTTCTGTATATTCAATTGTATTTCTTTACAAGGAGGTTACCCGTTTATATAACCCTAAACCTATGAGTGAAAAAGGAAATACAGAGTTACACCACAAGTTTTCCTAATTCTATACACAATACAATCTTCCCTAATTGATACACTACACAATATATTTCTCATACCCCAGGTCAAACTCAAGGTGTTTTAGTAGAAAACACTGAGAGTTTGCTAAGAAGAAACTGAAACCAAGCGGCAGTGTGAGTCTTGGTGAAGAAGTCCGCAAATTGTAAAGCCAAAGAGACAAAATGAAGCGAGATAGAGCCAAACTGCAGATGCTGTCGGGCAAAGTGACAATCAATCTCAATGTGTTTCGTCCGATCATGGAAGACAGTATTGTAGGCAATCTGAATAGCACTGCGGTTGTCACAATAGAGGGAGGTCCGAGAAGACTAAGGGACACCCAAACCAGATAAGAGACAACGAAGCCAAACAATCTCAGCAGTAGCATGGGCCATAGCACGGTACTCAACTTCGGTAGTAGAGCGAGCAACAACAGGTTGTTTCTTACTTTTCCAAGAGATCAAGGAATCACCATGAAATAGACAGAAACCAGACGTGGACTTGCGATCAATAACATCACCAGTCCAATTAGATTCAGCATAGGCCACCATATTCAGAGAGGAAGTAGATGATAATAGTAAACCTTGAAAGATAGTACCTCGGAGATAGCGAAGAATCCGAACCAATGCAGCCCAATGTGGAGAGCGAGGAGCAAAAATAAACTAGCTAACCACATACACAGCATAGGCAAGATCAGGACGAGTAACCGTCAGATAAACTAAGCAACCCACAAGCTCACAATATAAAGTGGGATCATCTAGTGGGACACCATCAGTAAAGTTGAGCTTCACATTAAGCTCAGTAGATGTATCAGAAACCTTAGTATCAGTAAGACCAGCATAGTGAATGACCTCATTAGCATACTTAGCCTGAGACAAAAAATAGCCTTGTGGAGAAGAAGCAACTTCAGTACCAAGAAAATACTGCAAGGGACTAAGATCCTTCATCTCAAAGGTGCGGAAGAGATGCTGCTTGACCTCAGGTATAACAGAAGAGTCAAAGCCAGTAATGATCATATCATCTACATACAGTAATAAGGCAACAAATCTGGCTGAGGTGTGGAGAAGAAATAAAGCAAAGTCCTGGGCACAAGGATGAAACCCAATCTCAATAACAACAGTCTGAAAGCGATCATACCAAGCACGAGGAGACTGCTTCAGACCATACAGAACACGCCGAAGGCGACAAACCTGTCCAGAGGAATGGTGAAGGCCAGGGGGAGGACGCATGTAAACCTCCTCAATGAGATGGCCATTGAGAAAAGCATTATTAACATCCATCTGATAAAGGGGCCAAGACCGAACAACAGCGACATAGATCAAAGTACGGACAATAGTCATCTTGGCAATAAGAGCAAAGGTCTCCTCATAATCAATGCCATACTCCTGTGAGAAACCTTTGGCAACCAAACGAGCTTTGTAGCGCTCAAGAGAACCATCAGAATGAGTCTTCACTTTGTAGACCCATTTGCAACCAACCAGATTCTTACCAGCAGGCAAAGGAACTAACTCCCAAGTACTAGTTTTCTGTAAAGCAGACAACTCATCGTCCATGAGCTTGAACCCAATGAGGATCCTAACAGGCCTCCTTATAAGACTAAACTTCTGAAAAAGAGTGAATAGCAGACAAAAAAGTACGATAGAAAGCAGAAAAACATATATTAGACCAACCTAACCTGTTTGGAGGATGACGCTCACGAGGAGGATAGCGGTGTGCAACAGGATCAGAGTCATTAGAAGCAGAAGAAGCAGCAACAGGAGTAGAGACAACTGGTAGTGGGGGAGCCTTGCGACGAGAATAGACCAACAACGGAGGAGACGAAGCAGCCGAAGGCGAAGAAAGAGCCATAGGTGACGTAGACGAAGAAGTAGGAATGGCCTCAGAAAGAATAGTCGTGATATACTCATCTGATGGGACCTCAAAAGGAAATGGGTCAATGTGAACCAAATCCTCTTTGGAAACAGGAGCAGTGACAGGGGGAAGCTGAAAGTAAGACAAACGTTCGAGAAAAGCAACATGACGGGAGACATAGAGCCGACGAGAGACAGGGTCGTAACATCAGTAGCCTTTCTGAGTAAGATTGTAGCCCAACACACAAGACAGACCGGGCACTGAGTTTGGTCCGATCTTTACGGGGAAGGAAAACAAAACAAGCAGACCCAAAGACATGCAGGAGGGAATAATTGGGAGGTTGGGAATACAAAGCCTGATAAGGGGATTGATCGGAGAGTAGGGGAGTCGGCATGCGATTAAGGAGGAAAGCAGCGGTAAGAACTGCCGCACCCAAGAGTGGTGCCGGAACAGAGGCAGAGAGAAGGAGAAATCTAGTTGTCTTAAGGATATGATGGTATTTACGCTCAACGTGATGATTTTGGGCAGAGGTATCAGTATAGGAGGTTTGGTGAATGGTGCCTAATTTGGCCAAATACTCACAGAATTCATTTTTAAAGTATTCCTCACCCAAGTCAGATCGGAGTATTTTAATTGTGGCCCCAAACTGTGTAATGATCATAGATTGAAAGGTATGATATATCTGGCAGAAGTCAAATTTATAAGCCATAAGATAAACCCAGGTATAGCGGGTACAATCATCAACAAATGACACATAGTACGCAGAACCTCCTTTGGTGAGAACAGAAGAAGGTCCCCAGACATCAGTATGGACAAGAGAAAAAGGGGAAGCAAAAATAAAAGTACTGTTATTAAAAGGTAAAGCTGTCATTTTAGCAAGTTTACATCCTCGACACTCATTAATTTGACTAGGAGAAACTTTACCTGACAATCTTGACTGAGCTAAAGACCGCAAGTCAACAGACAAATGACCTAAGCGAGAATGCCATAAATAAAACTGACTTGACTAAGAATCTAACTGAAAGGATGAAAGTGCAACAGGGGAGGTAGACAGAGGAAGATGCAGACTTTTCACCACATAGAGATCTCCAACTCTACGGCCTGTCCCAATCTGCTTCTTGGACACCCGATCCTGTACTCAACAGACAGAAGAAGAAAAGATAACATCAAAACTAGAAGCATCAACCTGACTGATAGAAAGCAAGCTAACAGACAGTTGAGGAACATAAAGAACAGAGGAAATAGTAACAGCGGACATGGAAGATGGTAAAACAGACCCAACAGATAGGCCATACATACTAGACCCATTAGCAGTATTAATAGTAATACGGAAGAGATGTGGGATATAGTTTTGGAGTAAGTAAATGTGATGAGTCATATGATGAGAGGCACAAGAATCAAAAAGCCAGACAGAGGAAGGAATATCTGAAGAGGACCCAAGCAAACCTGAATGAAGAGAGGTGAGAACGGAGGTAGATGAAGATGACTGAGAGATAGACAAGATCTGCTGAAGCTGAGCAAACTGAGAACTCAAGGAAGCCAAATCAAGACCTGGAGCCGGAGTGGATGCAGTATAAGTAGCTGGAGGTCGGAAAGAACTCTGAGTTGGTGCTCGGGACTGAGACTGCTGAGAAAATGAACATCCCTTATTGGGACAATTGTACTTCCAATGACCCTTTTGATGGCAGAAAGCACACTTATCTAATGGTAGGGGCCCCTTCTTGGTCTTTGCAGTGGCCTGAAGCTGATGAGGTAGGGGGTTTGACAGCAGGGGAGGCTGAGTAGGAGCCAAGAAGATAGATGGAGATAGAGTCTAACTGGCTGTCTTCAGGTGGGTTTCTTCAGAGAGAAGCTCACGAACAATAGCATCCACAAAAGGGAGAGGAGACCGATGAAGGATGCCACCACGGATAGCCTCATACTGAGAGGAGAAAGCTGTTAAGAACTGCACTAAACGACCTTACTCCCGAAACTCAACATAAACGTCTAGTGCCTTGAGGCTAAATGGTTCCATTAGAGCCAACTGATCCCAGAGGCCTGTCATCTCTATGTAGAAGTCTTGAATAGATTGATCCCGCTGATGAGCACTTTGAATAGTTGTTTCCAACTCATACCACTTGGCAAAGTTGGACTACTGTCCCACACCTTCCTGGCAATACTGTATTTGGAAAACATCATTCCAATACGGTCATCCACAGAATTATGAAACCAGGTCAAAACTTGGGCATTATCACAATCCCAAGTGTCACAGGAAGTCAGATATCCTTCTTGTTTCGGGCCTAATGGACAAGGAACAGAACCAGAAACATAGCCCCATTTTTTCTGACCAAGAAGGAAATTCTTCATGACACTAGCCCAATAAGCATAATTGGCACTAGTGAGTTTACATCTAATTGCTTGGATTTTAGTGTCCGTCATTATAATAAATCAAAGATTCACAGGTGGAAATATAATAATGACTAACAATTGGGCCAAATTATAAATAAGAGTTTTGACCCAAATATCAATACTGAGAGTCAAAGCCGAACTCAGAGAGACAGAGACAGAGACAAAGATAGAGAGATACAAACAGAGCAAGGCAAAGCAGAGATCGACCGAGTGAGGCAAATCAACACCACTTCGATCGCGTAAACCAAGGTTTGAATGAGAGAGTTCAGGCGAACACGATCGTGTTGCTAGAGAACCAAAGTCGATCGACAAGGAATATCAGTCGACTCAACTCCAATCAGCGAAGACGATGTCACGATGCGAACTAGAGTGAGATCAGTTAATAACCTATTTCAATATCGCGATTGGGAGACAAGATCACCCACAACTCCCGACTGAGAGAGAGCAACAGTTTCTAGGGTTTTGGCTCTGATACCATGTAAGTTTTCTGAATGGTTTTCTGTATATATTCAATTGTATTTCTTTACAAGGAGGTCACCCGTTTATATAACCCTAAACCTATGAGTGAAAAAAGGAAATATAGAGTTACACCACAAGTTTTGCTAATTCTATACACTTTTCCTAATTCTATACACAATACAATCTTCCCTAATTGATACACTACACAATATATTTCTCACAGGAACTAGACTGCAAATGCTGACGTACAAAAGGACAATCAATCTCAATGTGCTTCGTTTGCTCATGAAAAATAGTGTTATGTGCAATCTGAATAGCACTGTGGTTGTCACAGTAAATGGAGGTCGGAGAAGATTGAGAGACACCCAACTCAGTCAAGAGACAACGAAACCAAATAATCTCAGCAGTGGCATGAGCCATAGCACAGTACTCAGCCTCGGCAGTAGAATGCACAACAACAGCCTGTTTCTTTGCCTTCCAAGAGATCAAGGAATCACTAAGAAACATGCAGAAGCCAGAAGTGGACTTGTGATCAGTGACGTCACCAGCCCAATCAGAATCAGCATACCATGTCCAAAGAGAAAGTAGAAGACAGCAGTAAACCCTGAAATATAGTACCCCGGAGATAGCGAAGAATCTGAACCAAAGCAGACCAATGGGTAGAGCAAGGAGCAGAGACAAACTGGCTAACCACATGAACAGCATGGGCAAGATCAGCTCGAGTAACCGTCAGATAGACTAAGCAACCCACGAGCTCGCGATATAAAATAGGATCATCCAGAAGAACACTGTCAGTAGTGTTGAGCTTGACAATAAGCTCAATGGGGGTATCGGAAATCTTAGTGCCAGTAAGACCGGCACGATGAATACCCTCATTGATATACTTAGCCTGAGATAGAAAGTAGCCCTTGGGAGAAGAAGCTACTTCAATACCAAGAAAATACCGCAATGGACCCAGATCTTTCATTTCAAAGGTGCGAAAAAGATGCTGCTTGACCTCAGATATAGCAGAAGAGTCAGAATCAGTGATGATCATATCATCCACATACAATAATAATGCAACAAATCAAGCAAAGGTGTGGGGAAGAAATAAAGCAGAGTCTTGGCACAAAGATGAAACCCAAGTTCAGTAACAACAGTCTGAAAGCGATCATACTAAGCACGAGGAGACTGCTTCAGACTATACAGAGCACATTAAAGGCGACAAACCTGTCCAGATAAATGGGGAAAACCAGAGGGAGGACGCATGTAAATCTCCTCAGTGAGATGGACATTCAGAAAAGCATTCTTAACATCTATCTGATAAAGAGGCCAAGAACGAACAGCAGCGACAGAGATCAAAGTACGGATAGTAGTCATCTTGGCAACAGGAGCAAAGGTCTCCTCATAATCAATACCATACTCCTATGAAAAACCTTTGGCAACCAGACGAACTTTATAGCGCTCAAGAGAACCATCAGAATGAGTATTGACTTTATAGATCCATTTGCAACCAACCAGATTCTTACCAGTAGGCAAAGGAACCAACTCCCAAGTAGTAGTTTTCTGTAAAGCAGACAACTCATCCGCCATAACTGGAACCCAATGAGGATCCTGACAGGCCTCCTTGTAAGACTGAGGTTCTGAAAAAGAGTGAATAGCAGATAAAAAAGTACGATAGGAAATAGAAAAACATGTATTAGATCAACCTAACCTGCTTGGAGGATGACGCGCTCGTGTAGAATATCGGTGTGCAGTAAGATCAGAGTCGTCATAATTAAGAGGATTAGCAGCAGGGGCAGAGACAACCAGTGGAGGAGGAGCCTTGCGACGAGAATAAACTAACAATGGAAGAGGAGAAGAAACTGAAGGAGAAGCAGCCAGAGGTGAAGTAGGAGGAGAAGATGAAACAAGCTCAGGGAAAACTGTGGAGATGTACTCATCAGACAAGACCTCAGAAGGAAACGAATAAATATGAACCAAATCCTCTTTGGAAACTGGGGTTGTGAGAGGAGGAAGCTGAAAGTAAGGTAGACGTTCGAGAAAGGCAACATGGCGAGAGACATAAAGGCGACAGGAAATAGGGTCATAATAACGACAACCTTTCTGAGTGAGACTATAACCCAAAAAGACATATAAGACAGACCGAGCACTAAGTTTGGTCTTATCTTTACGGGGCAAAATGACAAAATAAACAGACCTAAACACACGAAGAATGAAGTAATTGGGAAGTTGAGAAAACAGAGCCTCCTAAGGAGTCTAACCAAAAAGAAGGGGAGTAGGCATATGATTAAGAAGAAAAGTAGCAGTAAGAACTGCCTCACCCCAAAACGGAGCCGGAATGGAGGCAGAGAGAAAGAGAGACTAGTTGTCTCAAGGAGATGACGGTGTCTACGCTCAGCTCGACCTTTTTGAGTAGGTGTATCAGTACAAAAAGTTTGGTGAATCGTACTCAATTTGGCCAAATATTCACATAATTCAGTTTTAAAGTATTCCCCGCCCAAGTCAGACCGCAACAATTTAATAGTAGACCCAAACTGTGTAGTGACAATAGAATGGAAAGTACGGTATGTCTGGTAGAAGTCAGAATTATGAGTTATAAGATAAACCCAAGTGTAACGAGTGCAATCATCAACAAATGACACATAATAGGTAGAACCCCCTTTGGTGAGAATAGAAGAAGGGCCCCAAATATCAGTATGAACTAAAGAAAATGGTGTATCAGATATAGAAGTACTTTTATGAAAAGGTAAGGCTGTCATTTTGGTAAGTTTACAACCCCGACATTCAGTAAGTTCACTAGGAGAAACTTTACCCAATATACCAGGCTAAGCTAAAGACCATAAGCGGTCAATAGACAAATACCCTAATCTAGAATGCCACAAGTAGAAAGGACTAGATAGAGAATCTAACTGGAAAGAGGAAAGGACAGTCAGAGAGATTGCCATAGGCAGATGCAAGCTCTCCACCACATAGAGGTCTCCAACTCTACGACCGGTCCCAATCTGCTGCTTAGACATCCGATCCTGCACAGAACAGATAGAAGAAGAAAAGATAATATCAAAACCAGAGGTATCAAGCTGACTAATAGATAATAAACTAACAGATAACTGAGGAACATAAAGGACAGATGGAATAGAGACAACAAACATAGCAGACGGTAGGACAGACCCAAAGATACAATAGACATACCAGACCTATTAGCAGCATTGACAGTAATAGGAAATGTGGGAGGAGTACAATTTTGAAGTAAAGAGAGATTGGAAGTCATATGATGAGAGGCACCAGAGTCAAAAATCTAGGCAGACAAAGAAATACCTAAAGAAGACCTAAGCAAACCTGAATGAAGAGAGGAAACAATGGAGGCAGATAGGGATGGTTGTGAGGTAGACAATATATGCTAAAGCTGACTAATTTGAGCAGTCAAGGAAGCCAAGTCAGGATCAGCACTGAGAGACAAGAGTCAAAGTCGACTCTGGAGTAGACAAGAGTTGAAGGCGACTGAGAGACAAGAGTCGAAGTCGAAGCCGATCGAGAGGAACAAGGGTAGACAGTTCTTCAATCATACAAATCGAAATAGGAGAGAACCAGGGATGTTGAACGCAAAGGGGTTACGAACCAGACTGGAGAACCCATGACCCACGACTCACGACTTCAGAGACGAAGCTGAGAGACTGAAGCCGAAGTAGATAGTTGCGAATCAAACAGAGATCGCGAGAAAGAAAGAGACCTTCGTGAGACAAACCAAACGAACCAAACGAACCAGAAAGAGCTGATGGTGCTGACCTAGACAAACCTAAAAGTCACCACTTAGGGCTGATCACGAACTAGAAGAACCAAGGCGGGTCAAGATCGATGACCCTTCGACCGGCGAACCACGACAGTGACAAGCAAAGCAGCTAAGGTTTCGAATCTTGGCTCTGATACCATGTAAGATTTCTAAATGTTTTATGTATATTCAACTTTGCTAATACAAATATTACAACTAATATATATAACAATCCTAACCCTAAACTGAAATAGGAAATACAATACAATCAATCTAAAAATACGCAATATATATATTTCCAAAATTAACATAATATTCTCATAGACATATGGTAAGGGTCCATCAGATTGGGTTTCTAATGGGGTGGGTAGAAGTTTGGGTGTAGAGGGTAGTTGGGGAAGCCCGTGATTGAGAAAGGAAAGAGGCACATTGATGATATTGAAGGCACCAAAATAGTATATGGGCATCGAACAAGGTTGGAAACATGTGGCTGGGACAGCCCAAGACGAAGTGTTTTGTGCTAAGGGTAAGAAGCGCACACTTGTACAAAGGTATGTATTCCCGTCAGGCATTGGCATTCGTTAGACACTCCACGACCCATTCAATTGTGTCCTATTAGTTATAAACTAAAAAGCACAAATACAAACAACATTTTCTTGAAATTAAGATATACGGACACGATGAGAATATGACAAAAATATATATTTATACATATATTTTAATTGTTAATTGATATTCACAAACAACTAAAAATAATGAAAAATTAAAACTCATTAAGTGTCCATAGTAGAACTTAAATGCTTTTTCATGTAGAATGAGTTTTAGGGCTTGTTTAGTTTGAGTTTTAGAAATGAGTTTTAGAAAAAAAAAATTCAAAAATTTGTTTGGTTTGGGATTTTTCTTAAAAAATTTTCAAAATCACATTCTCTCTCTTACACATCAATCAATCATTTTTCTCTCTCCTCTCTCATTCTCAATCACTTTTTCTCTCACACACATCTACTCAATTCTCCCAAAATATCAAATCATCCTAAACTGCTAAAAAAAATTTGTCTCTCAAAATATACAACTAAACAAATCAAAAAAATTTCTAAAATAACTCTTCCAAATTTTTTTCAGAAATAACTCTCCCAAAAATAAACCAAAGAAGCCCTTAATCTTTCATTATTTTTAAAGTTATACTATGGACACTTCATTTAAGTTGATGTATACATGTTTGATACTGTTGGACATAGACACGCCTCGAACACACCAAGATGTGTCAGACGCCATGTAGAGTGTCAAATTTATTTATTTCTTTTTTCTTTGGATACACCAAAGGATGTAAAACACACAAGAAGTTGGAAACCAATTGTTAAATTCTAAATAATATGGATTTAACCTGTTGCGTTTATGCTTTTTGAATTTTAGGATTTAAAAGAGATTTCTAAAACTTAGAACTTTTGATTTATTTATTAATAGAGTTTATCTAAAATAGATATTAGGACTTTTTGTTTACACTTCTTTTTTAATATGTAGAATTTGTAAAAATGATTTCCTACTGTTTTGATATAATTAATTATAGATGTATTTGTAATATAAAAAAAATGAAGAAATTGTTGCTTTTTTCATCTATATATGCAAAATATGTATTTGTTTGTAGTTGTGTCGTTACCATGTTGTGTCTTAATTTTTTGAAAATAGTCTTGTCAATGTTTCTATATTGTGTTGTATCCACTCTTTTCATCACCACCAGAAAATGCAGACAACATCAGCTTATGATTTTGAATGCCAGTGTTAACCATTGCACCACCACCAGCAGCCAAAAAACAAAACAAAAATGCACTTTTACAGTGCCAGCTACTATGGATTTTCACTCTTCTAAAATTAAATTTTCTACTTGATTAATGCAGAGGGAGTGATTTATCTCCAGAATCACACAGTAATGATTCGAGACACATGACCGATGCAATGACTTTCAATCAAGTGTTGTTGGCATCTTTATTTAAAGTTCAGAATACTAGAATTCCAGTGGAAGCTATGGTTGTGGATATGTGAAGCAGATAGATAACTCTACAAAGAGATGAAGAACCCTAGACCAAGATTGTCTTTTTCCGTTCTTTTTCTTTTCTGTTTTTTTGGCTTTAGTATTGTGCTCTTTTGCTCTAGTTTATGAAAATTTTTGTTCATTATATTTAATTAATTTATTACTATTGATGTATGGTCTCAGTACCCTTGTAATACTGTGTATGTCCAGCTGAATTATTTTTAAGGGCTCAACAAAAACTTTGTTGATCTTGGCCTTTATTTGAAAATTCAAAATATGAAAGTACAAGTGGTTGACATTGGCTGGCAAGCATAGAGAAATTGAGGCTAAGTCATGAATGGTTTTTGTAATGGGGAAAGTGGCCTAGATGTGAGAAAGGGAGTGGGGTGGAAGGTGGTGGCGGCGACCCAACACAGATGAAGGTGGGTGATGGGGAATCCGAGTGGTAGCAAATGAAGAATGGTTGTGGATGGTGGAGTGGCGATGGGAGTGGTGATGGTAGTGGCAGAGGAGGGAAATTTAAGTGCACCCCACATCCCTCCCTATGTATCGGCCACCTCTCTTCCCACTACCCCTAGCCTTCTTTCCAACCAGTCCCAACTAGGGTTGAAAATGAGGCAAGCTAAGCCATGTAGTAGATTGTTTAAGTTTGGTTTGACTTTATCTCGAACCAGTTTTTAACAAGCAGAACACAAGTTGACCTCGAGTAGCTTAATTTTTTATAGTATATATAATCTTATCAAACCGAGTAATAGTTTATTCAAGTTTGGCTTAAAGATTTAACGAGCTTAAAATTATGCTCAAGTTTGGTTTGTTTAATTGTTCTACCCTTAACATTGCTAGTGGCGTTTTAACATGTGGCTAGTTATTCTGTCTCCTTTTTGTCGTACTAACACTCACATTCGCACCTACCCTCCCTAAAACAGCAGCACCTCCTTTTTCCAAAATCATAAATCTATGCAAAAGAGAAATTTGAATAGGTGGTAGAAGAAAATAAAATGCTAAATAAGAAAAAATGAGAAGACGGGTGTGGAGTGGGTGGTGTTCAGAGGAAGGAAAAAGCGGTGGGGGATAGTCCGATGTTGTGGTGGAAGAGATGGTAGGGGGTGGATGTGAGTTAAGCTTTGGAGGGTTTAGAATGGAAATAATTTTTTTGAAAATTATTAGAGTCAACAAGGTCTTCAAGCATTTGAAATATACTGAGATTATAAATGACATAATGTTCTGAATAGAAAATGATGAGTCTCTCATAAAAACAAAAGTTATTCAAGTTTATTTTTCAAAAAAGTCCCGCTCCAACAGCTTGACGAGTCATTTACTTAGGGCTCTTTTGGGGAACACAAGAAAAACGCAAGGTTTGCGTTTTTTGAGCAAAACGCAGCTGGCGTTTTTGTTGTCATTTGGAAAGTGTAAAAAAGTAAGTTGTAAAATTACATATCTACCCTCAACATTTATATTTTGTAAGTTTGGGGTGAAATGTAAATTTTTTAAGTTGAGTGAGGGTATTTTAGTCAAATCACTTCCAAAAAATTTGGTTAAAAGCAACTTTTTACCAACTTTCCAAATCACTCCCAAAAAGTTTTGGTTAAAAGTCAAAAAGTCACTTTTTACCATCTTCCCAAAACAACCCTTAAAATTATTGGTCATGCAATACTTAAAAATAAAAAATTTAAAAATAGATATACTTTTAGTTTTGTGGGTGCAAATAACAAGTAAGAATTGATCTATATTTTAAAGAAGTGTAATTTACTCTCCTTTATCAAGTTATAATCTTATAATGATTATATTTTTATATCACATTTAATTTTATTATGCATATTAGAAACATACACTAGTATTGAAACTCATTAAATTAATGTAATGATGGAAATACATATGATCCATTAAATATGATATAAAAATGTGATTATTATAATATTATTGTTAATCTAATCCCTTCCGACTCAATAATTACATCAATTGCCTTGTCTCAGCAATTAAATATATCTTGATTATATGATTGTTTAAACGGACCAGATAAGAAGGATTATAATTTATCGAACTATTAATCATGAAATGCATAATTCTTGAACTATTTGGTTGAAAAGGATATGTATCCCATTTATTATTATTATTATTATTCAAGTATCCCATTTTTTTTTTTCCCATAGAATTAGATGTCTAGAAATGACTATCCTATTAAATCCAATGTTTGATTGGTATATTATAAAGAATGATAAATACTCAAAAGACTATTTTATCATTTTCAATTATTAAGTAATAGCAATATTAAACCCATCTTTAATATTTTAATTCTTTTTGGCTAGATTAAATAAATTTTATTTTATTTTATTTTTTAAAAATTAAATAAAATTTTTAATTAAATAAATAAAATATCAATAAAATATATGTTATTTTTTAAAACAAAATTTTAATAAATTTATTTAAAAAAATAATAGTAATAAAATAATAAAATTAAATAAAACATCAATAAAAATTTACCATTTAAATATAATACATAATTAAATCAAATACTAGGAGGACAAATATGCCATTTTATCTTTTTAATCTCATGGAATAGTTATCCCACCAATTCTATCTTATACCCCTTAGGATACAATAGTCCAACATATGTTGGATTGATAATCCAACTAGACTCCGAACCATTCTATCTCAACTGTATGCCCAACTTAAATTTTAAATTTTAAATTTTAAATTCCTATTATACCTAATATGAATTTACTACTAAAGACATTACATATTAAATATTAAAATAAAATATTATTTTTTTCTTATGATACACCCTAATCAATCATATGTCTTCTTATTCAAATCTCTTCTTCTTTTCTAAGTTTCAATTATTTTCTTCTTTTTCACTCTAAAACTTCAATTCACTCCACCAAAACACACCATTATTATCAACATCATTATTTTTTATTGTATTATTAGTTGCACTTAAAAAACCTACAGCTTACAATAAACATCTGATTATATATATATATATGTATGTATATCTCATTATATACACATGGTTTTCATTTATCAAACTCAAGCTTCAAATTTCACTTATTTCGACTTATATACATCAACCCTAAATTTGTGTTTATGTTTCTTATTTTACTAAATCATGAATTTTGTTTGTTCTAATCATGTGTATTAACAATCCAATTATCCCCTCCAATCCCTCCAAACAAACACACCTTGAAAGGATAGAATTCTCTCCATAAAGCCCATTGAATCCTAAACACTCAACTACTAACTGTAACGCCCTCAAAATAATACATAAAACCCATCACTTAAGACATGCATTGATATAAAAGAAATCAACTATTTCTATTCATCAGAGTAGTTCTTACAGCCATATTACATGTTAACAACAAAAGCAAATTTCCTACGGGCTTACAGCTTTCCAAGTCAACACTTGGTTACACAAAAGAAGAGTACTAACTCTATACAAAATAAGCCCTTGGCTTGATGTACATGTAATACAAACAAACTAAACAAAAAGAGTCCTCAACTCTCATCATCATCCAAGCTATGTCCTTGGTGGTGGCATGCTACCTGAACCTAGAAAATAATGTCCCATACAGGGTGAGCCAACGCCCAGTAAAGATATGCTAAACACAGTATGAGCAATAACTAAGACATTAGAAATTGATAATTGTTCAGTTCCCATAAATCAATTCATAACTCATTCCCATTACATAACCACTATGTTCATGTTTCATCTCATTTTCCATTTCTTATCGATTTCACAATTTACATCAACGGCTCAGAACTTGGCCAACCACTTATATGAGACAGTGACTCATATTAAACATTTCCCTTTTTCAATAGATAAACATACTAGTTGTATCAACATCTCAACAGGTAAGCATATTAGCTATATCAACACTTCCAAGGATAAGCATATGAGCTGTATCAACATGTTAACTGACAAGCATATGAGCTGTATTAGTGGAGTCCATCCCGTATCTCCTCCCAAACAACATCCGGTCCAGAGGTCCATCCCCTATCTTCCCCTAAACCGTGGAGTACATCCCCTATCTCCTCCCATACAAGCAATGTATATACACAAGGTCATATACAAAATCAAACAATACATAACGTTAATGTATTCTATCAACCGTCATACTCTATGACATACCCAATTGATTAGTTTTAGTTTGCCTAATCATCATGCATCGTCTACAACAATCAAAACTACCCTCCACCGGTAGCCCAAGCAATTATTTCTAAACAGATAATAAAAGCTCTAACAGATATAACATCAATGTGTTCAAAAGTGAGCGATTAACAAATCCAACTCCACCATTTCCAACTCAATTCCATATAACCACAATTTCCCCAAATTAATCATACTAATTAATTATACAACCAATTAGGGTTTCCTACCCTATTTCCCAATATTGACCCAATAGTCTATATATATCAACTACCAACAACTATATCATTATTTTGAAACCCAAATAACATATTTTAGAGCCAAAATAACAAAACCCTCTTTCAACATTTGAAACCCTAAGTCCCAAAATTTCCCAACTTCAACACTTTATCAAAACAACTAAAAATCTATGTCAAAGACCATAAGAGTGAGTAGGAATCCCTACCTCAAATTCGGAGCTACAAAAGGAGAGAAGAGACCAAAACCAAAATGCTCCAAACTCCAAACCTTTCGGATCAAAACGAAGCCCTCGACGATCAACCCAACTTTTACAAAGGCCGAAGAGAAGGAAAGCACTCTAACTAGATCAAACCCTAGAGAGAAGCGAGTTTCTAGAAAGAGAAGGTCTCAAATGGTGTTTTTGAAAAGTAAGAGAGAGAATGAGGTTGTAAAAAGTGATCTAAAAATGTCCGACTGTGTACTGATATACGACATGTCCGCTCGAGCGTAAAACACAGCGCTCGAGCATAAAGAACAAAAATCTGGGTCCGCTCGAGCGCAAGAAGACCCACTTGAGCGCTAAGACACATGAATAAAGTATACCCGCTCAAGCGCGAAAACCAGTCCGCTTGAGCGCAGATTTCCCCCTCCCAGAACTTACACCAACAATGTACTACCCGCTCGAGCGCCAACAATCCCGCTCGAGCGCAACTCGCTCGAGCGCAGGAAATCCGCTCGAGCGTAGAAATCACATCTGCAGAAGTTTTGCAGAAAACAAAATACTGTGAGTGTGTAAATCCCGCTCGAGCGCAATAAGGCCCGCTTGAGCGTGAAGCCAAAACCAAACCCCGCTCGAGCGCAGAACAACCCGCTCGAGCGTAACACCAAAAACCTGGGCAACTAGATTTGAGACTCAGGCTCAACCAACCTGTAACACACCTGCCCAAAACTCACACAAAAGGAATTAAAGGGCGACAACAAGATAGACACAACTACCAACTCCACGGAACTGAGCCCGGAGTACAACTGAACAGTAAAGGGAATACCGGGATCGCTATACTAACAATGCACAGTTGACAAATAGTAAAAGGTCATTTTAGTCATTGTGAGATTGTTAATGCGTAAATTACACTTGACTCCATTCAACTATTGTCTTTTATCATTTTATCCACCTCAACTATAAATTATAACAACTAACTTCCCTCATCAACTATTTTATTTTGTATATTTATGACTAAAATAATCTTTTATCAATTGGATAAATTATACTTTACCCCCTTAAACTATCACCCAATATTATTTTGAATTTGGATCTTTTTATTTTTTTTTCATTTATCACTAAATAAATTTTTAGTTCGTTAAAAAATAAAAATAAAAAAGTTGAAAACCAAACCAAACAAAGCAAAAATTTTATGAAGAAATCTAAAAAAAAAAAAGTTAACTAAAAAAATATAAATATATACTAATTTTTTGTTTTTTAATTTTTTCCGTCTTTAGTGATTTTTTCAAAAAATTATTCACAAATATTTTAACTTTTAGGTGCATCTAAAAATTTAAATTTTCTGACTAAAATATAAAAAAATTTACTAAAAATAAATAAAATAAAAACTTAAAAATTGTATTTTAAATTAAAAATCAAACATCTTTTTAGTTGAGGGGATAAAGTGTTATTGAGTGATAGTTTAAGAGAGTAAAGTGTAATTTGCTTCTATAATTAAAAGGCTATTTTCATCGGGTGGCGCTGATAGCCCCCACAATTTTCTAAGAACCCCGCCCATTGATATTCTTTGAGTGCGGCTATTAGTACTCCATCAATTATTTTGAGTCCCCCATTTTGTTTGGACCCCCATTTATAAATTATAAAACCCTCAAAATTTCTTTTCTCCTCTCCAAATAATATCAAAATTATCATTGTAAAAACATTTCAAATGCACACCCCCACAACCCAAAAAGCCTATCTTTCAAAATCCTAACAAAACCAACGATGGTGGAATCTCCCAAAACCAGTGGAAAAAATTTGTGGTGATTAAGAAGTTTTTTTTTTTTTGCTTCATTACAAGGTTTGTCAATCTGTTTAATTTATTTTTTTCTATTACTTTTTTTCATACACACAACACAATCCACTTTCATACTTTTATGGTATTTTTTCTATCATTTATCAATGGCCTGATTGTGCTTGTATGCTCTCTGTGTAAGCAAAATTGGGCAAGATTTCACCCACTAATCGACTCCCCGGTCAACCGGCCTTTGTTTGCTTGCTTCTGTTGTTGCTTCAGTTATTTGTTCCGGAACAAATAAGAAGTGTTTGATTGCCTGTTCCCAGACAAATAAACAACGTTCAGCCCTGTGTTCTTGAATTTCGATCATTTGTTCGGGAGTTTAGTCTTAAAAGAATGACGAACCATTTTTATTATTTTTGTCATTTTTCTTTTCAAAAAACTTACCCTTACAAAGCCAATCTCCTTTGAGCTAATAATACCATCAAAGCTATAAATCTCTTCTAAGCTTTCATTGTTGTACTCCCCTCGTCTCATGGAGAGTTGTGGATGCCAGAAAAAACTTTCACTCATTGTCATTGCTGGAGAAGTGTATGTAATCAAATGGCTGCCACCGTTGTTGTTAGAATATTGTTGCGAAAGGATTTTCAAGGTTTTGAAGGTGGGATTTGAGGAAGATAGATCGGTGGATAGATCGGTGGTGATGGAGGCGGATGCTCTCACAAACCCTAACTCATGATGTAGTGAGTGTGTGGCTTAATTATAAGATGGGGTGTCTCAAAATTATTGATGTCTTTTGTAGTAATTTCATTTGAGGTTATTATTATAATAAATAAATAACAATAATAAACTAAAAACTAGGCGGTCCAAAATAATTGATGGGGCGCTAATAGTAGCACCCCATCAATTATAATGACAATTTCATTAATAACAATTTTAATCTCAATTAAAATTACTATATAGGACACAAATTGAAATGAAACATTCAGTCTCATGAAAACAATACTCATAATTGAACACCCAATCTTATCAAACCAAATTGAACACCTAACCCCCATGGTCTATCATTCTTATTCATTCTCATTGTGTTCTTGAGTACCTACATCCTCCATAATCCATCTTTTTCCTGACAAATTTTGTAGACTCAACCAAACATACCCATATTTTCGACATTTTTATGAAATCTCGTAATGATTTTTGGTCAATTTTCTTAGGTTAGGTTAATGATGATTTATGCTTTTGAGTTGCATGAAGAGATGTCCCGGAACAATCTCTCTCCAAATATTGTGAGTTACAGCATCTTGATTGATGGTCTATACAAAAGAGGACTCATAGAGGAAGCTTCTCTTGCCTTCCGTTGTGCTTTAAACCAGTATTTATTGCCTAATGTTGTAGCATATGGTATTCTTATTCATGGTTACTGCAAGGTTGGAAGAAAACCAAAAAGAAATATTCATATATATATAGATAAAAAATGCAGAGTACTGAGTACATACAAACACACACCCAAAGGGTTATTGATTTTTGGAGATGGAAATGAAATCATGGACTTCTTTTTTCTTTTTCTTTTTTTCTTTTCTTTTTGTATATATAGAGGCAACCATCCTCAGAAACTTCCTATCTTTCTGTGAAGAAGCCTTATTTTCATTATCTGGGTTTCAATCTCTTAAGATTTTTTTTCCCCCTTTTCTTCACTCTCATTTGTTTATGGGCTCTGTGTTGATGAGATACTGGGGGGAAAATCGGTATGGGGTTGTAATGACAGTTTAGGTAGGTGTATAATAGTTTGGATGAGAGATAGTTTTGATATTATATGCGGATCCTTAAAATTTTTTATCAATTTTTAAATTTTGTATTTAGGGATTCGAAAAAATAAGGAGTCCTTAGAAAAAAAGTGAGGCATCACTAAGGTCTATATTGAAAAACACATTGAGGGTAATTCTATTTGCACACCACAATCTCTCTCAATATACAGGGAAATTCTATTTCCACACCCCAAGTTTCCTTACTCTGCACACTTAATGAATTTTTTCAGAATCACAATTTTATCTTTTAACAAAATTACCCTGTCACTCACCACCATCTCACCCACACATCTCACAATTTCTCCATACACATCTCACCTACCACCATCTCACCAGCCACTTCACTGCCGGCCACCGCCGGCCATTGCCTCCCATGCCCAAACCTCAACCATACACAACATTGATCTGAGTCGTCTCGCCTCGCCTCGATCGGAGCTCACAAAAAATGGATAATTCAACCCATCACAAACCACACCACCGCTATCAACCACCTACACGCCGCCGCTCATGGTGCTGCTCTTTCGCTGTCACCCCATGTAGCCCTGAAAACCCTATCTTCTCTTATCCCAAACGTCCTTCTAAGCCTGAAATGCCCTTGAAATCTGCCAGTTCGTTCCCGAACTCGCCTCAGAGTAGCCAGCTTGGCCTTGTTGGCCGGATTGATCCACGCCGAATTTTGTCCCCTGGCCGCGTCTCCCCCATCGACTCCAACCACCCCACAGTCGATTCACTGCCAAAAATTGTGGTTCCGATTGCGAATGTGCAGTCGAGATCGATGATGTCGCCGATGCCCGAGGGTTCGTCAGGTTCAAGTTCAAGTTTGGTTGATAATAGTGTGAAGGAGGAGGACGGAAGTTTGGAATTTTTGATGTGAGGTTGAACTTGAAGGGGAAGAGTGGGGTTCTTTGGTGTTGGAGTTGAATTTAGAGGTGTTGAGTGCAAGTAGTTCGATTTTTGCAGACTTGATTGAGGATTATCGAAAGTGTGTAACCAGTTTGGCTGCTAATCTGTATAGGATTGAGGTTCCTGAGGTGGAGAACTTGAATGTATTTCGTGAGACAATTGAGTTGATGTTTGATGATGATATCCCGAAGCGGCTTTTGAAGATTGGGGTTTATCGGTCCATTGATATACTTGAGGTATCAGCAGTCATCATGTTCACCAGGGGTGTTTTGTCCTATTTAAGATACCTCAAGGAGAAACTGATAAGTGTTTAATAGGTTTAAGCTTGATGATGATGCAACTAGGGACATCCTGGCAAGGCTCTATTTACTGGACTCGGTAGATTCCCAACAACGAAATTTAGCTAGATAGTTGGTATTGTCCATTACCACTTGCCAATAACGGAAGGAAAGGATGTGCACATAGTAGGTGGGGGTATATTTGGAATGTGAAGTGTGTGGACTGAGTTAAAGAAATAAAAATCAAATTACTAAATGTGTGGATTGAGAAAAGATGTACACAGAGATAATTTAGTGTGTAAAAATAGAATTTCTCCAATATACACCATCACTATAGTTTTTATTACATTTGTGTCCCTTAATCAAATTACCATTTTAGGTAATCTTCTAAACCCTAATCGCTCAATACACTCTCTTCGTACCCCACCATCACCATTGGCGACCGCTTCTCTCTTCCATTGTCTAATTCCTACCTTCGATCGTCGTCGCCAGCCACTACCACCACAGCCCTTCCCAATCACCATCGCAGTCACTAATGACTTTTCACCACTGCAAACAACCCCGCTTTTATTATCTCGAACAGCTTTGCTCTCACTTCAACCATCGCGAGCCATCTCCTCATTTTCTCCATCGCAATGTAGTCCCATGCTTTTTTCTACTGTAGAAAGAAAGAAAGATAAGGTTTTCAGATCTCGATGATGAAAAAGAATAAGAGAAATGAGGGATAGGGGTCATAGGGATGGGGGAGGGGTGGTAGAGGGACAACGCTGCTGGGTAAATGTTGGTTGCGGAAAAAGAAGAGAGAGGTTGCAACGAGAGGAAATAGATGTTATTGAGTAGGCATTGATCGAAAGGAAGGGAGTGGCAACTGAAGGCCGTCAATGAATTAGCTAGAGTTAGGGTTTGCTAGAGAAGGGTATAATTTGGTATTATTTGAAAAATAATGGTGTATATAGAGACAAAATTAAAACTTTTAATTTGAGTATGGTGTGAACTAAGTAAATAGTGAAGAGATGGTGTGTACTAAGACAATTAATAGTGTGCAAATAGAATTTTTCAAAAATGAATAGATGAGAGGAATAAGCATTACAATTTTGAATTTAAGGGAGTAAAATGATATTAGATAATAGTTTATGGAGGATAAATGTAATTTGCCCATCTTTATTTTTTGATTATACTACTTTTAAAGCTTCTTTTTATGTCAATGTATATTTAGAGCATTGTAAATCTGTTTAACAATTCTTGCAGCATGAATAAATCAGGGAGGGAAAGAGGCCCGGAAAGGGAGGGAATCGATACTGGAAGAACGTTGGATTGGGGTTCAAGACTCCTAGAGATGCCATTGAAGGTATATAGTATATAATGGCGTTTATTTTATTTTTTTTTCAATTTTATTTAACTGTGTACTTGAATTATGGTTTTTTAGCAGTTATTTTTTTTAATGGGTTTGTATGCTTTTAAGTTGTGTTTTGATGTTGGATTGTGTATGAGAAATGACAAGTGGGAAACAAGTTGTTCCGGGCTTTACCTGAAATGCTTTATTTTGAATGTTGCATTGGACTTGTTTTGTTGGAGTAAAATTTGAAGAAAACCATGTGAGCAATTCTTACTACAATTTCTCTATTTTTTATGTTCCAGTCATACCAAAACAGACTATAACAAAGCATCTCAACCAACTGCATTAACTGACAAAGGCCTGATTGGCATGGACTAAAAAATCTGGTGGCTTGGCAACCACCTAAATAAGCTGTTTATTGACTTATTTGTTACAAGTTGTTATATCACTTCTCTACTTTTTTATATGTATTTTTGTAAAAAGTCAAAAAGTAACTAAATAAGTCGTACCCAAACCACCCAAAGCAAAGCATGTTTGACTTGAGCTAAAAAAAAATAATAATAAAATAAAATTTCTCAAGAAAATATAATAAACGAATAATTATTCAATAAAAAATTATTTATTTGAATATCTTATTTCCTATTAGAATAAGCATATAAATCGAATCACTAGGATTATTAACTAAAGAGTATGAGTACTAATAACAGAAAATTAACTTTTTCAATAATTATTAAACACACAGCTTTTTTTTATTCTAAAAAAGTAATTGTCAAACTCCATCTAACTGCCTTTTGTCCAGCCTAGCGTTTGCTAGTTGTCTATTTATTGGTTACCTTTGTCCACATCAGCATTTGTTATATCCCAGGTGCCTTAAGTTTGTAACAATCAGAGTAAGAAAATTGGTATTTTCGCCTATACATTATTGTTAAGAAGACCTTCTGAAAAAGAGCACCCGTAAATTCAAGATAGCTTTTTTTATTGTTTGGGTAAAATCCTGACCCAGGTCTGAGGCAACCAATTAGATTTTGTTGTGTTTTTATATCTGAGCTAACCAAATCTACTTCAAATTAGTAATTTTTAAATTTATTTTTTTTGGATGGATAAATTATAAATTAAAGATAAAAAACTTACACGTTTACAAAGGACATATCCCAAGTAATATAATGAAATCACAAACTCACCAAAAGAGAAAAACTAATAAAAATATATAAAAAATAACTAATTAAAAACACACCCGTAACAGTCAGGTCCCCAACAAAACAATAATAAACAAAAATTATCCATATATTATTTTTATCCCTAAGTACCCTCTACCATCTAAAAATAATAGATAGACACCGGAGGAAGATATATGAATAATTGTACAGAAATGGTAGAAAACCCACTACTATACTATCAAACCAAAAATAAAACTCACATTAAAAATAGCCCACGGACTGGCAGAAGAACAATCCACAGCCGAACTAAAGTCCCTAAAAATATGGTGCACCAACTAAATAACATGTAGGCTCCACACCACACTTTACACAAACAAAGCATGCATGTGAGCCCCAGAAACTAACACGCTGCAGGTCAATACAGCTGAGTTCCCATATTACAATAATGTTAACCAAAACCATTGCTGGTAGCAACAAAAACCGTGGGCCAAGAGACCACGTGAACCACATCCCCACAAAAAACCCGTGGGTCCCCCACAAATAAAATTCACGTGGGTTACCACCAGCACCAATGCATTCCAAACAAGCATTTCAAACAGGAAAAATGCTTCCTACCCCGAGTGATTAGGCACTCCACCACCCCTCACGTGTCACGTGACACTGCAGAATTGGATGAAAAAAAAAAAAAAAAAACAGGTCAATGACACTACGCCACGTCACTGGAAACAAACAGCCCACAAGGGTGACAAAGCAAACTTTTTGCTCCCACACGGAAAATCAAGTGGGCCCCAGCAACCCATGCAATAAACTCTCACCAAAACCGTGGGTCAACAAAACAACAATCCCGATTGGTAGCTCGAAATCAACACGGCTCGAATGGCTCGAGTCCAAGCGACGTCGTTTTTGATTTTTTTTTTTTTTTTTTTCTTCTTCTTCTCCTCTTTGAAGACGAAGAAAAAAGATGAAGAACAGATAGAGAGGAAGCTGGGTTGATTTTTTCATCTTGATTGAGAGAGGAAGATGAAGAACAGAGAGAGAGAAGATCTTGATTGATTTTTTTTTCTTCATCATCAACAACACAGATCAAAAAAATTAAAGAGATTTCATCATAATAAATTTATTATAATAAATTAGATCTTCATAACAGTACAGATTTTCAATACAGATTCATCATCTTCACAGATCTTCAGAAACAGATTGATAATTTAGATCTTCATCATAATGAAGCTTAAAAACACAGATCTGTGAAGATTTTAGATCTAATTTATCAACACAGATCTAAAAACACAAATTTTAGATCTAATTTATCAACACAGATTTTAGATCTTCACAGATCTAAAAACACAGATCTTATGAATCTTTTAGATCTAATTTATCAACACAGATCTTCATCATAATGAACATCTTCATCATAATAAATTAAAAACTTTTTATTGAAAATTTATTAGGAACAGATTTATCAACACAGATTCATCAATATCAACATCTTCATCAACAACAGCACAGGGCTATTTTGGGAAGATGATTATAATCAACTTTTTTGTAAGAGAGGAAGTCGGTAATAATCTGAAAAGCAGATTATTACCAACTTCCCAAAATAGGCCACATAGATCTTCATCAACATCAACAACATCTTCATCATTAACATCATTGCAACAACATCATCATCATCTTCAACATCATCATCATCTTCATCAACAAAAAAAAAAAAATTACCTTTAATCCGTGGTTCGGTTCCTTTTCTCCGTGAAGAATTAAGAAGAAGAAGAAAGAAAGAAGAAAAAAAAATCAATCAAAAATTCCGCCGACCATCACTGCGATCCAAATGTTCTCTCTCTTTTCTCTCTCTCTCTCTTCCCTTCCATCTTTGTCTCTGTGTTCGAAAGAAGGAAGAGGAAAGAAAGAAAAAAATGAAGAAAAAAAAAAAAAAAACTACCAAAAATGACGTCGTTTTAAACAGTTCGAACCATTTGAGCCGGGCCAAATTTGAATTACGAATCATTTCTCACAAAACAAATACCATGAAGTAAAATTTTGTCGAGCCCCACCTCAAACCAATACTCTTCAACCAATAATCCACTCAAAAACCCACGGCCAAATAGCAAAAAACCCACGGCCTATACAAAAACCCATGTGCACCCACGTGAGTCCCTCAAAATCAAACAAATGGAACCCACCGTCCACTCTTCACAATACCACCAAAAGCAAACATGTAGGCCCCAAAGCCCACCACTACCCGAATATATATATATATATATAAAATAACCAAAATCAAAAGCATGATCACCTATCAAATGGCTGGCCCCACCTTGAGTCAAAACCAGCAGCAAAACCATGTGCTGATTGTAACAAAACCGTGGGCTATCCTCTCTCCCATGTGATACCATCCAAATCAACTCAGATTACTACCTTCCTGTCATACATTGGCGGGAAAGTTGAAATTAACAAATAATCAGATACAACTCAATTCACGACACTTCAATGCTGCGCGTGGACCCCACTCATCTCCTCCAAAATTCAAGTTAAGTTTGACAAGTTTATAAAAAGTCAAAAAATTAAAAAATTATTTAAAAAGTTAAAAAATTATCACTATTCACCAAAAATAAAAAATTACGACTACACAACTCTCAATTCTAATTTTTCCTTACCTATTAATTTATATAATTTTTTAATATTCATTTTTTCATAAAAAGTCAAAAAATTAACCCAAACATCCATATTTTTTTCCTTAACTTTGTAGTCTAAAAAGACAAAAAGTACACTTTATTTAGGACACCCCAAACAACCCCTGCAGAGCTAACGGCACTGGAGCAAAAACCAGCACGTAGAGAAGCCTATATTATAACAACGGACAAAAGAACCATCCGCCAGCAACACCACCCTGGAGCAACAACGACACCGGCACGTAGTACCTAAAAATAGATACCCACATCATGATAATCAGAGCAAAACCCATAGACCACGACCCCACCGGCAGCAAGCTTGCCATGGTAGAAGCTATCTTCGAAGCACGGACATGGAAGACCCAACACCTCCGGCAACCCAAACTACGGACGACAAGCAGGGAACCAAATGGAGCTCAGCCTTGCTGAACTGTGAGCCATCCCACCGAGCCGAACCATTGACGACCACGCTGGTGGTAACCTTACCCAAAACATGATGCAACATCATGAAACACCCACAGGTCACCTTAGCTTAACACCAAGCTTTGGGCAGCACCCCAAACCAGCCATAAGAAATAGCCGGAGTGAGATTGACGCGTCGGACCTCCATGAAACTGAAATAAACACGACTTGCTTTAATAAAAAAGACAAATCAAAGCACAACTTAATCAATAGAGCTGGCCGGAACAGCACCAGTCCTTCACCACCGTGATACACCACCGGGGGGAGCTTTCTCTCTCTAGAATCTAGAGAGAGAAGCTCTGCTTTCTTTCCCTAAGAATTAAACACAAAGGTAATTTTTAAATTCATTATTAGGAAAATTTTGAAGAATCTATCTGGAATTATCCAGTCATCTATTGTTTGCGAATTTAGCTGCAAGGTTGTGCTCTGTGTAAATTTTTAACTGTTTTGACATTTGACCTTGTTTAACAAAACTCCTTTCAGTTGTAATTTTATTCTCTCTTTTGTTTCAATATGGATGTGAGTGTTTAGATGCAAACCCAATCTAAATTGTGTCTATGCAGAGAAATTTGTGCTCTTGATCATTTGATGTTTGTCACTTCGTTGATTACGTATAGGAATTAAGCTGCTCGATCAGCTCGCGGAGGTCCAAGGGGCAATGCCCTCGAAGCAAAAAGTAAAAATGCAGTCGAAGTTGTTTCACCATTTGAGCGGTCATTTGTGCGCTCGAGTAGAGAAAATGATCATTTAGTACTTTTGCAAAGGCGCCTGAACTTTTGAGAATAAAGTTTTACCGCTCAAGTTGTGAACGTTACGCTCGAGCAATCAACCTATATGTTTTGCTCCTCCTTTACTCACATCACGCAAGCTGTGAAGTGTGTGCTTGAGCGGTCTTCGCGATCCAGTTTGCTATAAAGTGCATTGTTTGCTCGTTTTAGGGTTTGAGTCGTCCATATTTTCAGAGAGGAAGAAAAAACAAAGTGTTTTATATTGGAAGGAACTTTAAAAGTGTTTCCTTGATAATTTAAGAGTGATCAATGGATCCATGAACTTTATATCAATATCATCAAGGGATTTATTTATTTTCTTTTATTTACAAAAGAGAAAGTTGTTCTTTGGTGGATTCTGGGAGAACTTGGGTCTGAAACTTTGGTGAATTCCGGAGTGGCTCATCATTGTGGATTAAACATTGTGGATTCAACGTTGGGCAAGACATTTCTAAGGTGAAGACAGTGATGGAGTCGGCACATCGGAGTCGGTTCAATTTGGGCGTGAATTCGCTAGGTAATAGAAAGTACATATGTAATTTCTTTTTGTTTTCTTAGTGGATTGTTTTGTGGTTATGGTCCATGATTTTTTTTTATCACAATTGGAAATACTCCAATTGTGGTTTTTCCCGTTAAATTGTTATGCCGATTTGTCTTTAATTGTTTCATTGGAATTGTTATTCATTGTTTAAAATTGAAATATAATCACAAATTAATATTTCGGAGATTTTATTTTATTTTTTCATTTTTTAAAAGGGTCTAAATTCAATACTAAGTTTTAAGGATTAAGCCCATCTTTGTTCTTTTTGTGAATCCAATACAAAGAGTTCTGTCATTGTGGATGTCCACGATTTGAATGATGTCAACAGTCATTCTTTTTATGATTACATTGCTACGCAGTCTGACTCTAAGCTTGAAATTTTGCTTTACCTCTTTTAGCAGTGTTGTTAGCATTCATATTTCTTATTTCACAAGGACTGAAACTTCCATTATTTGTGGTAAAATGTTTTTGGTATTAAAGATGGAGTTTGACATAAAAAATTTATAATTATGCCATAAATTTTATTGATCTATATGTTATCATAAATCTTTATATGGGTTGTATGTATCCGGTATGGGTACGGGTACAACTACATGCATACTAGGTACACAAAATACATATCTGATACTTTATTTTTAAAATAATTGAATGTTTGTACAACATGGGTACGTATTGGATACTTTTGTGTGTACACCAGGGTATAATTTTTTTTTTAAAATCTAGGGGTACTAAAATAAATATATTATGTATTTTTTAGAACTCCAAAAATAATTAATATTTTTTGTAAATATCACAAATTTGTTTAGAAATGTACTTAAATTAAATAGGATGTGATTGAGAGAGAGAGAGAGAGAGAGAGAGAGAGAGAGAGAGAGAGAGAGAGAGAGAGAGACTATATACGTATGCTTATGTCTATATTATATA
This sequence comes from Camellia granthamiana, assembly GCA_036172215.1. NCBI lineage: Eukaryota > Viridiplantae > Streptophyta > Magnoliopsida > Ericales > Theaceae > Camellia > Camellia granthamiana. Next base: position 124,207,477 of record CM069904.1, read on the forward strand.
GAAAGGTTTACATATGTATGCTTATGTCTATATTATATAGAATGTTTAGTTCAGAATATAGTAAGAAGATGAGGGTATTTAGGTCTATTTACAAGTGTCGTTAACAAATGTTAGGGTGTGTTTTAGTTTACAAATCACATGGGATTATGTGCTTATTTCTTAATGTCAGGGGATTATTTTGCAAATTTAGTAGTTGAATTTTGGTGGGTCGGGTAGTTATATGCCGTTAGTCATGGTAAAGAAGAGGAGGATGAGTTAAAAATGAGAGAGGTATACATATATATAATATAGAGAGGTTTAATTTGAAAGAGAATAAGATTATGAGATTATTTAGGTCCATTTACATATGTTGTTAATATTGGAACAACCTTCTGTGTAAAATAAATAACTTGAAACAAATCAAACAAATAAAAATAAATTACTTACTGAATTTATTTTACCGAAATGAATAAGCACAAAATAGATCAAGTCGAGTGTGTGACGCTCTGTCCTTAAGACAGATTCACCCCGCTTCGGTGCTTATGGATAAATGGCGTCTATCTCCCAAGATACAAATACAATGATCTACACAAATTGTAGTAGCACTCCAAACAATTTGTACGACGAAACCAAACCTGTGTTCTATACTCTCAAATATTTCTCCTAAAAATAATATGAAGAATAGATAATGCAAAAGAGCAAAAATGGGAAGCAAGATAAATTTTATGGATTACAAACTGCTAGAAAATGATCTCTATTTATAGGCAACCAGGTGGCTGTTGGGAAGAGCCGAATAGGTACAAAAGGAATAAACAAATCTGTTTTCAAACTGGAACAAGTGCAAAACAGTTTTAGATCTGTTGGAAACTATTGGGCAGTTTTAAACTTGTCTGAAACTATTGGGTAGTTTTCAAACTGTTAAGAGTAGTTTTAATCTGTTGGAAATTGGACCGGAAAGGCACCGTATGGACAGGAAAAATTGAATTCAAATTTGGTAGAAAATTTGAATTAATTTCGTTAAGAATTTTGGAAAAAATTCAAATAAATTTTGTCCAAAAAAATAATATTAGAACCGACACACACCCACACCCGGCCCGGATGGCCGGTTGGACGAATGGCGGCAGCGCATGGTGGTGTGGCTAAGGCCCACTTTGTCCATAACTCCTCCCTTCTACAAACTTGGGGTGCCTCTTGGGGCCCAACCCAAGTGTTGCCACCTAGAATTTATATACACACATAAGTTTTCTTTAAGTTTCAATGTGGGACAATCCATTTAAAGAAACCCACATTTACTTCTTTAATTGTCCATTCTACGAACCCGAAAATGACGTCAACTTCCCATTCACTCATAAATGGTTTTGACAAACCGTCTTCACCGTGTGACTTGCCATGTGACAAGAAATACGTCATCTCTTTGGACCCATCCTAAAACACGTTTGGGACCTACTCAAAGTTGGCCCAAATTAAGCCTTATAAAAAACCATAATTCCAACAGTTAATAGATTTTAGCAGTGTGTTTTAGTCCACAAATCACTTGGTTTGTGCACATGGCCCAAATCACGGGTAGAGGTGGGCGCAGGTCGGTTATGGCCACAGAAAAATCCAATCCGTCATCCGTCCACCAAATTGGTGGATTGGAGAAAATCAATCCACATCCATCTACCAATCCGGCAGATGTGGATTGAGCGGATTGGCGAATTGACGGATGGATGCGAATCGGTTTGGTGATTTAAAATTTTATAAATTTTCAACATAATTTAACTTGTGCGTTTCCTCAAAAAAAAAAAAAGTATTAAAATCAATGACTTAAAAAAATATTACAATTACTGCATGCCTCATCCAAAGAAAGAAAGTTTAAAACTTTAGAATATTACAATCACTGCATGTCTCATCCACATATTAAAATCACAACATGCATCACCCATTTAAAGTAGAGGTGGGCGCGGGTCGATTGCGGCCACGGAACCTCCAATTCGCTATCCGTCCACCAAATTGGTGGATTGAAGAAAGTTAATCTACATTCGTCCGCCAATCCGACGGATATGGATGAGCGGGTTGATCGATGAATGCGAATCGATTTGGCAGTTTAAAATTTTTATAAATTTTCAACATAATTCAACTTGTGCACTTCCTCAAAAAAAATAAAAAAATATTACAGTCCATGACTTAAAAAAGTATTACAATCATTGCATGTCTCATCCAAAGAAAAAAAGTTTGAAAATTTAGAATATTACAACTCATCCACATATTACAATTCCAGCATGTCTCATCCACATATTACAATTCAGCATGTCTCATCCACATAAAGTATTATAATATGTGGTTCTTAAAATATAAAAACAATTCAAACCATTAAAACCAAGAATAGAGCAGTAGTAGAGATTGTTGTATGCCTCTATATTGTTACATCTATATCTATTTTTGAAAACAAAAACCAACTAGCATATATCATATTTTTTAATTATTATTTTTAGAGTTAGATTTAAAAATCAAAAAATATATTCAGGTTGAAAACTCTTTTTCAACAGAATATATTCAACAGAATATTTAAACTCTTTTCAATTGAAAATACAAACAGAATATCTA